>CAUYPK010053606.1:0-22361 GCA_963574355.1 Loris lydekkerianus | reverse complement strand
GTTATATTATGTGTTTAATATATTATTGTTAAAATTATATGCTTTTGTGTGAGTGTTTGTCTGTTTTGGCAGGTCACTGCGTGATGTGGCTCTCTGACTCTCACAGTTTAAAATTTTGGCTCTTTGTGTTCGCCACCCCTGGTCTAGGGCCCCAGACTGAGCTGATGAGCCTGATGGAGCTAATAGTGTTTGGCTGTGGGCCGAACAAAGGTGCAAACATTCTATCTGACCTTCTCCATCTCCTCCCTCATCAGTGCTAATGTCAGACAAGCAGCTTTTGTCTACTTCTCATTTTATGGTAATAAATATGGACCTGAGGTTTACTGGGCAGGGCTCCTCCCAAAGTTCCTCGGTCCCCTGACACGGACTCTGTGTTAAGCCTTTTCATTCCTCGCATCAACACCCCCTTATCTGGTGACTCCAAATCTCTTCAATATGTAAAGTATCTAACGTGCCTCTGTATATTGGTTTGACTTTTCTCTCTTGTTTTCTTCCATCAGAACACTATGTAACAGATGGGGGCTGTTTTTTCAACCTAAAACCCAGGATAGGAAGATGTAATGAGCACAGCCATGTGGAGCCATTGTCAGTAGAAGACTCGTGGTTAGGAGATAAATGTCTGTGACCTTATCCACCAAGACAGTCTGTAAAGGCAGAAAATGTTTGCTAATAAACTACTTCCTTTAATAATTTTTTTAATTCTTATGTTGCTTGCATTTTTTGCTTTGTTCTAAGTTTAGTTCTTACTCGGGTTTATAATTATGTTATTCATTTGTATGATCTTGTTTTATATGGATTACCCATTAGCCTACATGTTCAAGAAAGACTTAGCCTGGTCTTTTTCTCACTGTGACCCCAATGTCTGCAGAGTCACTGCTATGTAGCAGCCATATATTATAAAAACATGTGTTGATGTAACTCCTGATTGAAAGAATCCTCACTTTCAAAGTGGTCTCTTCCATATATAAATACATATGCACACGCATGTAGGAGTTAGCTCCATGGCAGAGTGACTCTTTAAGGTGAGTATTGGCTTTCATGTAAATTTGAGGTTATGTCAACCTCATTTCCATATTTAGAGTTTAAGTTCTTGGTGACAGTGGCTGTCCCTCACACGTCAAATATTATTGGTGTTCCTGCACCCACAGAAATTTTTAATAGTTTTTTTTTTTTTTAATACTTTTTTTTTTACTCTGGAGAAAATGCTGACATATCTCTGAGACTGAATGCCTGCAAATGTTCCTACAGGATTCATTTTTTCTTTTTTTTTTTTATTTCTCATCTCTAGAATTTCCACTGGTATGAAAGGGATGCATCTCACTGAAGGGATTATCAGCTGACAAAAAAGAAATGTATCTATCCTGCGAAGCACTTTCTTCATTGCTCTAGTTGTTTCTTTGTTCTTTATCATTCTCTGCTGTTCTGAGTCTTCAGGGCTTCCAATCGCTCCATCATGAAATTCAGAATACTTCTTTCATTAGGATTTCAGCCTCTGTGGAGAAACAAGCTGGTAGAATAATGACTGGTTATGCCCTTTATGACATCAGGCAATCATTTATGGACCACACTATCTCCACACTGAGATAAAATAAACTGTTTCTCTTTTATATATTTCAAATATTTGTGGAAATAAAAATTTTACTTTTGCTGATAGGATTCCATAAATATTATCAATGTTCTCAAAGTCAGTTGGATACACACACACATACACACACATGCAGAGGAGAAACTCCATAGGTGACCACCTCCCTACACTGATCACCTCCTTAAGTTGACCTAATTTTCACAGACTGGACATGCACCACATGTATGTATCAGTACAGTAGGCCTGGTTCCTTAGGCTGACCGCCTCTATGTCTTCTGGTCCCTTGGGGGATCAACCTACAGAGGTTCTACTGTATATATACATGTGTACAGACATACAGAGAAGGAGAGTGAGAGAGATTGAGTAGTAAAATACACCCCACTATTCCTCAACTTTGCATGCCTTCAGAGAGTCCTGCTTCATAAACATTGCTTCATTGGACCTTCCCAACCACTATAATAGGTAAGTATAAGTACTCCCATATGAGAGATAAGACAACCAAGGATCACAGAATAGGACCGAGATGTTCCAAGATCATGTGGCTTCTATGTACAATAACTATGACCCAAACTTAAGGAAATATATATGAAATTAAGACTTAAATTTTTTTTTAAGTCTATTCTGCAACTCCATCCACATACTTCACTACAGGTAATTATGCACGGGGATCATTATCATAGTTTTCTTAGTAGTAGGAAAAGAGAAGCTTACCATTTTTAGTAGAAGAAATTTGATCCTTTTCTCTAATAATTTATCTGAGATGACAATTTCTCTGTTAAACTGCCAGATATTCCTCTTTTAGAGAACTTAATTCACATTTATCTAGTTGGCCCCATATCTTGTTTTAGTCAATGAAATATGTACAGTGGTAAAATATATTTCCTCTGGGCAGGGTCCCCGCGAGCCGGCTGATGGATCACTATGTCCTCTTCTTCCCCCTCTGGGATCAGGGAAGCCTGCGTCTACTTGCAGCTCCGTCAGTCTTGATCCTTCAATGATTTCAACAAGCTGAGCCCGGTCTGACCTGTGAAGAGCATGTAGGATGTGCACTGTGTAAACTTTAGGTTTTGAAATTACTAAATTTAGAGATTTCTTCATTATTATATCATAACTCAGCAAGTCTTGTTGAACAGAAATTATATTTTTAAAAGTTGAGATGAATGAGAATGAATTCCCAAAATCTCATTTAAATGCATCATTCTAAAGCAGAGTCTGTTAAAGTTTGATAGAGTTTATTTTTCTAGTTCCTTCTTAAGTTGCTTATTTGTCAAATAATTGTATATTCACAGTTTTCACATACAAAAATCATGGTTGGTCTTATAAAAAAATTAATCTGAATGTTATATGGAATGGTGTCTGGCACATAAAACCTTAAAAATTAATTTCCTGGGTAGCACCTGTGGCTTAGTGAGTAGGGCGCAGGCCCCATATAAGGAGGGTGGAGAGTTCAAGCCCAGCCCTGGTCAAACTGCAACAAAAAAATAGCTGGGCATTGTGGCAGGCACCTGTAGTCCCAGCTACTTGGGAGGCTGAGGCAAGAGAATTGTCTAAGCCCAAGAGCTGGAGGTTGCTGTGAGCTGTGACACCACAGCACTCTACCGAGGGCAATAAAGTGAGATTGTCTCTACAAAAAAAAAAAAAAAAAAAAGGAAAGAAAAATTAATTTCCTTTTTTCTTTGGATTAAATATGACAAAGTGTGTCATTGCAATATTGGTTATGCAATATGCTATGAACGTCATACTTTCAGAGATGGTGATAGATTGTAAGAAATGTACAAATAAGAAAAATAATTCTGTGAATCATAAAATAACCAAATCATCTCCTCAAGACCTTTCCTTAAATGTTGAATGCGTTTTCATGAATGTGTTCTGATTTGTAATTTGTAAGCTTAGAAAAAAGTCTATATCTAATTTTGATCCAATAAAATAGGAAAACACTCAGGAAAAACTATTCAATGAATTCTGCTCTGTTAAACCATATATATATGAATATATATTCATATATATATATTGAATATATATATATATTCAATCCAATGTGAATAAACTTTACATAATAATATAAAATGTCCTCTGTTAGACTTTCAATCTATTTACATAAAAGTGTCATGAACTTTAAATGCATACATTAGTTTTCAAGACTTCAAAAACTATTAATAATTTAGGTCTTTAATTAAAAATAAATTAGTACTATTCGAAAAAATCAAAAAGATGTTTTAAATCACAAATGTGCTCTATAAAATATACATAAAAACTGCACATTTAAATACTTCAACATATCATCTCCATGAAAAAGGGTAGTCAATCATTTTGCCAGGTTCTATCTTTGAAAATTTTCCCAAATGAGTATAGTCAATTGAAGAATACTGAGTTATTTATTTACACACACTCAAATTGACAAGATCTGTATTGCTAAGTAGTTCTCACCGAAAATAGTTGCAACCCAAGACACTAGAAGTTGTATTACCTCTGTCCATTAACCTCTGGTAGTTAGAAACAAATCAACATGATAGACATGGTCTTTTTGACAGGGGACTAGAGAATTCTAAAGATACAAACATCATTATTAAATCATGCTTGAATACAAGCAGAAGAGAAGCAAATATTAATGGGCCTTTTGTGGGTAAGAAATTAATTTACTGTCAAACAAACATTGCCTTCATAGGAAAAAGACAAATTTATAGAAATGTAAAAAGAAATTACACCAAAAGCAATTGCTTCTGAATTACAATTAAATGATATTAATAGTGAGCATGTCAGTGTTAATTCCAGAAGGATTTTGGGCCAATGCACTGGTTATTTGCAAAGTGAGAAATGTTTGCTTAATTTCTATCTTGTTCTTTGTTTCTTGCAGCAAGCAATGGGGATAAGTGCTTTGGACTTTTGAGTTTGCATTTTTGCTCCTTCGAGACTGCCTAATATAATCCTTTATGTAATGTCCTTCTGAGTTTATTATTTTTTTCCTTTTATATCACAAATCCCTTTGAAAAACTGATGAAAGTTTTTCTCCTTTCCCAAGACAGATCAAAATATACACACACTTCTTTTTTTTTTTTTTTTAGAGAGACAGAGTCTCACTTTGTCAACCTTGGTAGAGTGCTGTGCTGTCACAGCTCACAGCAACCTCCAGCTCCTGGGCTTAGGCAATTCTCCTGCCTCAGTCTCCCAAGTAGCTGGGACTACAGGCACCTGCCACAATGCCTGGCTATATTTTTGTTGTTTTTGAAGTTTGGCTGAGGCTGGGTTTGAACCAGCCACCCTCTGTATATGGGGCCGGCATCCTACTCACTGAGCCACAGGCACCACCCAAAATACACATACACTTTTAAGCAGGTAGTTTCAGTCGGTCCACAAAAATCCATGCAGTTCATCCACATATCATTAGAAAAGGCCTGGAGTTAGTGGTTGCAACTGGTTTTTAAATGTGTACTAATAGTTAGTCTTAAATTTGATCCCTAGACCAGGGATGTTTGGGATGCCTATCAATTGTCACACTTGAAGCACTGATATACAAAATATAGTGGGTTCAATGAAATAAATAATAATGACGATAGTTTTTTTTGTTGTTGTTGTTTTTTGAAATTCTTCATAGGAGTACTTCTGATTGAGGAGTTGCCACTTCACTGGCAGGTCTGACCTTGGCTCATGTACCCAGACGGACTATGTGAGGTGCATGTTATATAAGGAAATCAGAGAATGAAAGGCTGGCTTCACTGAGCTGAAGTAGTCTGCTCTTGTTTCAAATTCATCTCTTTTTTACAAGTGAGGGAACCAGCAGGGTGGGGTGTTGAGCAGGCTGTCCTTGACAAGTGTGGAACCTCTCAATTAGGGAATTATTCTCCCGGTTGATTTATCTTTTTCACCATAAACTGATATAAGGAACATACGTCCTCTGTGAATCTTTTGGTCAATTCCAAACCTAAATCCAAGTGATATTGATATTGATTCAGTGATATCGATTCAGTGGCCTTGAAGTAGTACATAGGTACAAGATTACACGCTTTCTCTATCTTCTGATGTTTCCCAGGTGTATTTTAGAATGACTTTTTTTGTATTTTTCAAGTATATACTAAAAGTATTATAAGGATTTTTAAAATTATTTCTAAGATGAGTAATATCGCACTAAAGTATTGTTTGAATTGTATCAAGGATCTACCTATTAGTTCTCGGAACAACATTCTGTGTTTATGAAATCTGTTCACTTCAAAAGCACACAGAAGTACTGGCCAGTGGCATGGTAAGTTGAAGGAAGGGCACATCAAGTTTACTTACAATATAAATATAGGGAGAATTCTGGCAATGAGAGGTCCAGCGGACTACTCTTTTTCAGTAGAGGGACCATAGCTGCCTTTACAGATACGTGTAAGCTATATAGTTAAACAAAAGTGTAGATTATAAGGCTGGAAAAGGATTGGAAAATTAAGTGATAGTACAGGGAGAATCTGTATCCTTTCAGTAGATAAATTTCATGAGCATAAGAAAAAAATAGAAGGAAAGAGTATTGAAGAGAGCAAAAATGAGAGCTCAGCTGTTCAGTATAAGTCTTCTTGTCCCCTTCCAGCCTTTTATGGATATCTTGACCATAAGGCTTCTTTTGCTTCACACTGCCAGACTCTATGTGTTTGTGTTCAATATGCAAAGCTCATGAGAAGAAAAAGAGTTCTTTTGTTAAAAAAATTTGTGTTTTGTATTGGCTCGCTTAGAGTCTGAAACTGAGATGCCCAAGCAGTTTGAAATGGTAGCTAAGAGAAATCTTTTAGGCAATGCTTATTACATTTTTTTTTTTTCCAGCAGGATAAATGTTAACATGATCAACACTATGGTAATAGCTATGAATCTTTGTTTTTCAGTTAGCAAAAAGACTTATCGTCTGGTTTTTAATTTCTTTGCTTCCAGTTGAATCCTTGATTTTATTTAACATCCATACATTATAGAATACTATTCTTGGTAGCACTTATATCTTTTTGTAATAAATATTGTAATTATTTGGTTTTATTTCTACCTTTCTAAGTGGACAGTATATGTCTCACATTTCAGGTTATCTCATTTATTTTGGTGTATACAGAACTAGCACAGGGCATAACAAATAGAATGTGCTCATTTGATATTTACTCAATGAATAAATTCCCTGTTCTATTTATTAATTCACAAGTATATATTTATATGTCTTTTTATTTCTGGAAGTTTCATTTCAATAGCTTTTTTGCACAAATGAAAAATAAATAGTTTACTGTCCATACATACATAAGTTTGAAGAGATGAAATAAAGAAGAAAACACGTACCAGGACCTTCTGCCTGTTTGCCTTCCTCTACTAAACTTTGGCACATGTGCTTACATTTCATTCCCAATAAGATAACACATTGTATTCCTGGTCTTCTTCTGCATGGTTCAATGAACAGTGGAATTTCCGTTAATCCCTTCTTAGTTGAAGGTCCTTCCCAAACAGTATATGAGTAAGCTTTTTATAAACGTACAATCACTCCAGCAGAAGTATTTTATATGTTTATCCCAAGAGGAAATAGAGAAAATGCAAGCTTTTTTTTTTTTTTTTTTAGCATGATCAATATTAACAAATTAACATGAAGTTTTATACTGCAAAAGTTGGAGGAAATTAAATAAAATGAGATCTTTTCAAGTGATGACCTGTAAAGGATACTTTGTGGGAGGTGTTTCTGCTGATTCTTACACATCAACAACTCATTTGGTAAGTATTTAGTAAAAAAACATAAAATCAGAATAAGGGTGATACAAATGTAACTATTCAAAATTCATATTTTATCATTATGTTTATGTATATTAAAATAATTACATTCAATTTTGTTACACTACTCAATCATTATTATTTTCTAGCTTAATAAACTGGTTAATACTCAAAAGCCAAGAAGATTAGAGCAACAACAAACTCACAGAAAATATATTAGAAAATTGTTCTTATCATGAATTCCAAATACTTAAAAATACATCTAATTATTTTTCTCATTTTCTTTTGCTTGGCCTAAGATGAGGACTTTACAGTTGGAAAGAAAATTTTTTCATTTTCTTCATCATCGTTTCTCTTATCTTTGATTTCAAGAACTGATGTAACTTTTTTTAAAGTGTCTATTTGTCTGCTGAGATGTTAGATAATATAGGTGTTGCATTCACAATTGAGAAGTTAGTTCTGCTTTGCAGGCTTCAGACATTGAAAATACACAATATCTTCCCCTCAGTTATAATAGGAAGTCATTCTCTCCTGCACTATTTTAGGATTCCCTTAGTTTTCACCTCTGCTAGCCCATGTTCTTTATGCATGCTTGTAGATTAAAAAAAATAAGTGTTCTCTTACTGATTATGAAAAGAAGGAAATTGCATCTTTGGACAATTTGAAAAAGCAATTTGTCCTGGCATATTCCAATACAAGGGCTTATTAAACCATGGTTTTGCTAGAATTTACCCCAATTAATCACTGTGGCCAGGAACTAAGGTCCATTGAATCATATAAGTAAGTGGCTTAGTCTCCTAAGCATTATTTATTATATACTGTAGCTCAAAAATAAAAATTTTGCTATCAGCTGATTTTAAGCTTGTTACCCTATGGCTGAATAGTGCTAGAATCATGTCTGTGAATGCTAAATACCCAGAAAACTTTGTTCCAATTTATATTATTTCTCTAAATAATTCTCACTTGATTACCTCAGGAACTTGGATGATACCTTTCCCATTCATATACTTTCCAAAAAACAGATAAAAATACTTTGATTGTGAGAAGACTGTCACTTTGTTATTTAAGAAAGACAGATTTTATCAATCTTACCACTGTTTAGCAGACAGCTCTGCAGCTGGTAAGATAATTAGGTAATATTCTTCAGAAAATATATGGAAAACTGTATTATTTTGAATTACAAGCAAATCCAGTGGAATTATAATAGAAGAAGGAAAGAGAGAGAGAGAGAGGGCATTCTCTTATTATTTAAGGCTAAAAAGTGACCAGGAATAATCATTATTCTATAAATTAAAGAGGAGATAAATTTATTTCTTCATTTATTCCATCTTTAACTCACCAGACATTTAGTGGGCAATGCACAGAATATTTTATATTTGATTGTGTTTGGCCAAAGAGTACCCAAAGTAAGAGATAAGGCCCATGGGCTTATTCATAGCCTATACCTGAGGTAGCTTCCAACTGACTAAGGCCCAACCACCTTGGGTCAGATTGGTCTTCACAATATGACTCCCTATTTCTATGTAACAATTTTCTTTCCTTTTCTCCTCAATACCAGGGGGCTGATGCCTTATAGCATCATGAAAAGTGTCAATTTTCAAAATTATTTAGTAGTTATTTGAGGGACCATGTATATACATGAATAAACACTCAAGTACATGTTTTCTGAATCAAAATATTACATTTATTTAAATATTGGGATGTAATATGAAATATGATCTTTATTTTTATTATAAAATTAAGGGAATGGGAATCAAATATTAGAGTTAAGAGGAAGAATCTATTAAATAGGCAATGAGAATGTCACTTTTCATTCTTAACTTTATATGTTTTCTCCTTCTTTAATTGTGTTGTTTAATTAGGTGACACTTTAGCTTGAAATGACATACAATTTAATTTGAGATTCCAATGGCTCTTTTCAACATAAGAAAAAAGTAAGGATTCCTTTTTATAGCAATAAATAAAATATGGGCTGAGATTACATATATTATTCATATCTTGGAAAATATGTCATCTGACACGGGTCGGTGAATATTAGAATCTTTGGACCATTGGCCCTTTTAGGTATATAAACTCATGCAGTGAATGCTATAGAAGCTACTTTAGTCACTTAGAACTGCCTATATTGTGCATTAATAGCAAGCTTGTATATATTATAAATGATTTCAAAATTGATATGATATGGTAAGTGGCCCCAAGATCAACTACAAATCTACACTTCTATGTCGAGTATCTAGGTACATTTTATAGCTTGGATTTATTTTCAGGCAAATGGAACCCATTAAGGCCTTTAGGTAGCTGATTCCATTGGGACCGACTTGCTGTGCTGTCTTCAGAAGTTAAGTCTCTTCACCCGATGATGACTCAGCAGGCTTTTGACCCAGACCTTGCTGCTGGAGAAACTCTCCTTCTGATGGAAAATTTATGCTCTCTTTCTGTTCTTCCAGGAATTTTTAGATAAAGTGTACATGATCAGTTTCTTCATTCCATATGAAGATATACTGGAAGTTACTCTTCCAATATATTGGAATGTATTATGTACTGGTTGTATGGAAACTATGCCAACATTCTGCATTTTACTTCAAGTTTTCAAGCTACACATTTAAAACATATTTCCTGCTCGGTGCCTGTAGCTCAAGTGCCTAAGGCATTAGCCACATATACCAGAGCTGGCGGGTTCAAATCCAGCCCAGGCCTGTTTGGTTGACAATTATAACCAAAGCTATTTGGTTGACAATTATAACCAAAGCTGGGTGTTGTGGTGGGCACCTGTAGTCCCAGCTACTTGGGAGGCTGAGGCAAGAGAATCACTTAAGTCCAGGAGTCCGAGGTTGCTGTGAGCTGTAATGCCAAGGCACTCTACCCAGTGTGACAGCTTGAGGCTCTATCTCAAAAAAAAAAAAAAAAAAAAAATAAAATAAAATAATAATAATAAATACAATTAAATTTAAAAAAGTAAAATATATTTTCTCACATCTCTTAGTTTTTTATGAATATAGACTGTACATAGTTTATAGAGTCTAGTATGCAAGCAACAAGATTTCTACCCTTTACATATCTATGACCCATCCTAGAAGATTAAAAATGTTTTTCATTTTCCATGTTTACATATTTTAGAAAATAAAATTCTCATTGGTAATAACATTTTATTGAATGTAACTTTCCCTGCATGGTAGCTCTGTATTTCTTATATAATTTCTTGCTAAATATAAAATATACATAAGAGTACTAGTTATATTTATTCAATAATTATATATATATATATATATATATTCACTTAAGTTTTTCTATTGAAAATATTTCCGTTATCATGGACAAAGGGATAAAAAGAATGATAAAATTTGTTGCTTCTTTATTTTTGGTATGAATCAGTGATTCTACCCTACACTGATGACTGATCTATGCATCACACTGGTCTCTTTCGTAGTCTAATGTTCTTATAATGCTCATTTATTTGGAGTGCCTCCAGGCCTTTTAACCTCTCTCTGTACATTATACATATATCTTTGAACTTAGTTGAGATTCTGCCAGAATCACTTTTGGAGACAGAGATTCAAATGAAAATACTTTATTTTGAAGGTCATCCCAAGAAATCCCCAAATAAAGGTAGAGAATTGGTGAAGTGAAAAGGAAGGCTCAGGTGGCCAATAGCAATGCGTTTATCAGCATCATTACTGGTACTTAATTCTGCCTTAATTCAGTAATATACAATTTAGGATAAATGCCTTGGAATTTCTCCAAGAAATGAGTGGAAAAAAGTACAGGTATTTTCCCATCAATCATAGGTTGTGGGATGCTCCAGGAAAATGGTATTTTCTCTCATGTTTGAATTTCTGTATGCATTGATAAAGCAGATTTCTGCTACCAAGGGAAGCCTTCGGGCACAAAAATGTAAATACTAGCTTTCAGAAGTCAATACAATAAATGCTAAAGACCAACAGCAAAGAGGCAATGCATTACCAGTGATATATACGCCTCTTATTGGCAAAACATGTAAGTATTTGCTCCAACTATGGTATTGTAGAAATTGAAAAACATGATTGCAGACAAAAACATATCTATATTATTTTCTTATATAAGTTTCTTAAAAATTATCTGTAGATTGAGATTTTATTATTAATTGAAGACATTCTGATAGTTTTTGTATGTATTAACACATGAACTTGACTTCCTTACCACTGTTCTTTGGATGACAAAAAATAGATTTGATATCGGGGAAACATTTTTATGTTATACAATAAAACATTGCATTTTTTTTCTTCTTACTCAATATTCTTTTCTATATGTCTTTATGATAAAATATCTTGCCCCCATTCTCTAACATAGGTAGTTTGCATATCTAATTTATTCATTATGTTTGTATTCCTTCTTTCTTTAACCTATCTATCCTCAAATAACTTCCACTGGTTGCTTAAACATTTCACACAATTTCATTATTCAATATAAAAATTATTTCATATGAACAATGTAACAACCTAGGAAATGAAATAATGAGTTCATAAATTATTATTTACAGGGTAAATTATATTTATATCCTATTGAAGTTTCTAATCATGACAGTTGAAATTCAAGGAAAAGTGGTTGTATTTTTCATCTCATTGCAAAGAGAAACAAAGCCAGATAATGTTGACATTGTATATAATAAATATATTTTCATTTTTAATTGATCATGATTTAAAAATAATTTTGTATTATTCAAAATTACAGCCATCTCATTTTTATGGGTATTTAATTTTTCTAAAACTCCAATCATTTAGGTTGTAAAGTATATTAGTTAAAGTTTTTAGTTGCAAGCAATGGAAATTTACTTGGCCTTATTTGATTAGAAAAATAATTGGCGAGAAAAATACTAGGTATTTTACAGAATCAAAGAAAGACTAAAGAGTCTGGTTTAGAAAAGGACATTAGGCAGCTCTGGGGGCTATGTACAAAGACATTTCAACAGTCTCATTAAAAATTTACCAACACCAGTAATGAACTATTGTTTTCTTTAATATTTAAATCATATATCTCCAGAGTGGAAGTCCCAGGACAGTGAGTCAAATTGAACTAATTTCAGTTGTTCACTCCTTTTCTATGTGAGCATGAACATAATAATGATACTGGGTTATCCAAAAATTAAACAATACAAAGTAAAACAGATGTCTTACTATATGAAAAGAGAATTTGAATTCTCTTCCTAAAATAGAGAAGAACTGAGACAATTAAATCTGAAAACGTCACCTCTTAATGTAATAGCCTTAGAGAAAAAAGAAAAATTTAGAAGCAGATTATTTTGCGGTAGTGGACTGAGGTTAAAAGAAGATCAGATATACACAAAAACTTGTGCAAGAAGTGGGCTATCCTGCCTTATAGCCACTAGAATTGGCTGTAGCTATAATTCTGCCATGGTTCTGAGAGTTAAAATCCTAAACCTTTGGCTTTCCCTTGACCTAGAAAAATGGTTGCTATCACATGTGTTATACATCCTGCTCATTGCATTGAGAAAAATGTCCATATCATAAGATCATCTGCAAAGAGAAAAGGAGATATGAGAATGAAGAAGCAGAACTCAATCCTGGACTTCTGTTACCATTTCTCAGTTTTCCATTTTATTCATATATATAATGAAAATAAATTTATTTTTAATTTACCCAATTAAAAAATAATTCATTTGAAATATGAATATTCATGCTAATCTTATTTGTCATTTTCAAACTATGTTAAATTGCAAAAGTGGCCCCAAATTCTTCATGTTCTTGTATCCAGGCCTTTGCAACATAAATTTTAGCCCCCCTCTAGAAGACCTGGGATCTATTTCTGTAAGCAGTGAAACTAAGTGTGACTTGTTTTCACCAATGAGGCATAGCAAGTAATAAACAAAGTTTTGGAAAGCACTTGCATGGTGGACATTTTCTTTTGCTGCTCTTCTGTACTGTTATCAGTGTGTGAATAACTCTGAGCTAATGTGGCGAATGATTAAAAAAAAAATACTCTAGTTTAATTATACCTGTCATCTCAACAATTACCCAACCTCCAGAGGCAGAACTGTTTAGATGACTATCAGCTGGACTCAGCTAAGCCACCAACTGATTCTAGTGTTAATTGCCACTCCAGAAAATAATGGGTAAAACAAATATTGTTTCAAGCCAAAGTTTTGTGAGGATTTGTTACATATGCAGCAAAAGCTGTTACCTAAGCTGTAAGGGTAAAATTGTGCCCACTCAAAATTTACATAACAAAGTTCCAACCCCTAGAACCTCATTATCTGATGTTATTGAGAGACAGGAAATAGGGTCATTGCAGATATAAATTAAGATGAGGCCATATTTCAGTAGGGGGGGACACTAACCCACTTACCCTGCATAACCATTGTCTTTATAAAAATAAAAATTTGGACCCAGTCATGCACAGAGGAGAGTGCTACATGAGCATGAAGGCAGAGATCAGGATGATGTTTCTGCAAGCCAAGAAATGCCAAAATTGCTGTCAAATCACCAAAAGCTGGAGAGAAGCAGACAAGTCATTCTACTTCACAGCTCTCAGAAGGAAGCAGCCTTGCAAATACCTTTGTCTTAAGCTTTCAGCCTCCATAAGTGTGAGAAAATATGTTTCCATCATTTAAGTCATCCAGTTTGAGGTACTTTGTGATGGCATCCCTAGCAAACTAGTACATAGGCTAAGTATATTTTTACCTTTAAGTCATTTTAGCTATTCCTTCTTTTGTTGGAAGAAAAAACGTTTTTTTTTTTTTTTTTTTTTTTTTTACTTTCTCTCCAGTTCAAACTCTAACTCTAGTGCTGCTTAATCCAAGATTCTATGAACACACAACATGAATTATCCTTCCTGCAATCACTCTTTATCACCTATCTTTATTTTCACCATTATACTTATTTGCATCTTATGTATAACCTTTGTACTAAGTTTTAATATCCTTTACTAAAAAAATAAAATAAAAGGAAGGCCATGAGAGCAGACCTCTTTATGGTATTTTTATTACTGTAAGACTTACTATAGATGCATTACACATTCTGTTAAACATTGAGTATGTAATATATAGATTAATCAGACAGAATTTAAATAAGCTCTTGAATAATTAAAAATTTGACCAATATAAAACATATTCCCTTATATAAACTCATGAATTCATTCATTTGCATAAGGTGTAATTATTTGCTTAGAAATCCAGGTAGAGTTTGCATGTAATTTACTAATAAGATAGCTAGAGAAACCAATCCTAGAAAATATTCTTTTCTCATTTTATAAAGGTAATCCTCTCTTTATCATTGAGAAATATAAATGTACCCTCCATAATAATTATAAATATCAACGATTTGGGGGATGTTTAGGTTGTACAGAGAAAGTGTCAGGGGTTGACAAAATTCTACTTAGAGAAAGTTAAAGGAAGGTCTGAGGGATGCTGGGCATAGAAATAGAACCACAAAACTAGAAAAAATGAAGAGTGAGGGAAAGAAAAATCCTCTCTATGAAGAAAAACACCTCCTAAAGAAAAAGGACAGGGAGAGAAGATGGTGGAAAGTCTTGAAGAAAAGGGTGGTTAAGGTAAGACAGCAGAGCCTAGAGGACGAAAGGAAATGAGTTGAAATTCCTGCTTGCAATCACCATTAGGAGCTATTACCTAGTATTACAGAATAGAACTGATACTATGAATTCCCTCATCCTCATTTCTGTGAACACTGCACACTGCCCCCACAGATAAACAGTTCTCCTTGACATAGACATCTGACTGTAACCTAAGAGATTTCCATGGATCTTTCAAGAAAATGACACCTCATCTGTCTATGTCTAAGTGTCCCTTTGTCAAAATCTCCCCTTGTACATCCAATAAACGAGGTAGGGCCCTGGACACCCAGATGAATTGTGAAGTGAAAGCTAAAGTTTCAGAACCTGGTCTGTGATATTATGGATTAGTAAGAGTGGATCAAGGTGGATAGATTAAAAAATACATCATTAGGTTTCTTGCATGTAACTATTAACTACTTAGCACTGTGAGAAAGATGCTGGTTAAAATAAATACTTACCTTTCCAGTACAAAAGAAGATCAGATTTGCATGGATAGGTAGGGCTATGTCCATCAGTTCTGCTCTTTCAAACTATGTAATCTTCTCTTGAAGTAGCTGTGTATGGAAGCCTTGATGGAAATAATTCACTCCAGTTACAGGGAATGAAGCCCATTCAGAGCTATGAGACATGATGCAGAGTCATAGCTGTTCCAAAAATAACCCAAAAAGTTGTAGCCATATTTTATCTTAGAAATAAAAAAAAATGATTACCCCAATGAATGCAATATCTAGAATTCATCATGTCTCAAATAACTTCATTTGTAAGAAAGGTTTTTATATTGAAATTGCATAGTATTATGAATATTTTCATTGATTTCCTAGAACAAAGGTAGTGCTGAGATAAAGGAGTATAAAAACCTCCTCCTCTTGAATCTGTGTACTAAAAGCAATTTACAGACTATGTGCGCATGGGATGGAAGTGGTATATTAACATAGAAAATTCAAATATATATGATCATCTATGTATAGCTGTATCCATATAATATACATAGAATCAATATGCATATATAAATTTCAAAATATGTACAGCACATAAATATATTATTCCATCTTATGGGCTTCAAACACAATAATTTTATAATCTATTTTGAGAGAGGACATTATGGAATCGATCATTTTTTCCCTGATTTTCCCCAACATGGAGCAAAAAGATATAAGAATAAGTCTCAAGGTATATAAGAAAAGGCATATCAATGATACAGATCAATAGATGACATCTTGTGGGACACTACACACTTAATAGGAATATTGCTAGTAATAACAAGCATTTGATTTGGGCTTATTAAATTTTATTTATGCCCTGCTATATATTCTCAAGTGGTAATTTTTAAAAACAGAACTAGACATTCCAATATTTACTTCTTTAATGTAGATTTCTTACATACATTCCTAGGGACCTTATATTGTTTGCAAAATATTTTTAATATAATTCATAATCTTAGAGAGTAGCCTAAACCATAATGCAAATTTTAAAGCATATTTTTAGGTTGTACAACAAGTGGTATGTAAAAAATCACTGTTACTTATACTTTCTAAAGGACTTAGTTTTCTTCAAACCAAATGAGATTAACCATCTTTTGTAGGTGTATGTGTGTACATATTAGGTCAAAGGTCAAAATAGAAAACATTATCCTGTTCCTGTTTTAGAAACAAGGGATCATTTTCTCATGCCTTTCCATGAAAATTCTCTTCTCTATTCCAGATTCTTCATCTCTAATAATTCCTCACCCATTTGGTTTTATTCTTATCAAACATGACAATTACATGACAGACACATACACTTTTATGACACTCACATACAAATATTGATATAGATTTTTTAATATAATTATGATAGACTGATGAATTTTTGAAGCCAAAATAGGTAAATATTAAACACCATAGAATCTATACATTCTAAACCAGAATATAGATTTATGATGGCAAATAATATAAGTAGACCTGGATTGTAGGTTACTTTGCTAATGTGTGTAAGCAACACATAGATAAATGCAAACAGATAGTAGGTAGAGAATCATAAGTAGAGGGCAAAATAACAAGTTCATCTTTTATAATACTCTAAAACTACAAGCTCTTCCTAATATTTTCTTGCTCACAACATTTTACTTAGTTTCTATGGTCCGTTTACTTTGTAATATCTACAAGGCCCTTATATATTGCCTCACCTTTGCAAGGCATGATCCTCATGATGATAGCAGTTAGGAATTGGAGCCTAAGATAGGTATTAGAAGTAGAAAATCAGGAGCCGGGGCAAGATGGCCAACTAGAGACCTTGGTCACCAGATTATACACCAAAGAAAACATCTAAGGTGAAAAAGCACAGCCCAGGTAAAATATTGAGAAAAAAGTCTCAGCACTTACCTTTACCAAAGATCCCATGGGAAGAGCAGAATACAAGATCATTGAACTTTTGGAAGAATCATGTCAGTTACATTATCACCAAGCTGCACAGTTATCAGCCTGGCCAAAGTCAAGGTGAAGGAGAAAATCCTACAACCTGCAACAAAAACATCTAATAGCTTACAAACAAAACCCCATTAGACTAACTGCATAATTCTAAGTAGAAACCTTACAAGCCAGAAGGGACTAAGGTCCCATTATGAGTCTTGTTAAACACAATAAGTTTTATAAATGAATGGGAAATACAAATTTTCTCAGATAAGCAAACGCTTAGATAATTAATCAACAATAGTCCAGCTCTGCAAGAAGTGCTCAAATGTAATCTAAACACTAAAAGGACTGGTTGATACTCATCAATGGAAAAAGACTTAAAGTAATACCTCACAACACTTATAAAACAGTCACCCAAGGGAGAATAAAAAGCAACAAGTTAGCAATCAGCACGTTAATTAGAATAGCATTTCACTTATTGGTTTTAACATTTAATGTAAACATCTTAATGCCCCACTTAAAAGATGGAGACTGACAGAATGGATTAAAAACCACAAAACATAACTCACAAATCTGTCTTCAAGAACCCCCCCCCTTTTTTATCTTGTAAAGTATAACATAGACTCAAGCTAAAGGGGTAGGAAAAATATTCCATGCAAATGGAAACCAAAACTGGGTAGGAGTAGCTATTCTTATATCACATGAAACAGACTTTAAATAAACAGTAATTTTTTTTAAAAAGCCAAAATTGTTCATAATGATGAAGGTATGGATTCCACAAGTAGATACAACAATTCTAACATAGGAGCAGCTACATTCATAAAACAAATTTTCCTAGACCTAAGATATAAAATAAAGAGCAACATCATAATCTTAAGGGAACTCAACAGTTCACTGACAGTACTACATAGATCATGGAGGGAGAAAATCAAAAATGAAATATTTTACTTAAGTGAGATGCTGGGATAAATGGATGTAACAGACATTCTCAGAACATTCTACATCAAAACTTCAAAATATATTTTTTTCTTGTCAGCACATGGAGCATTTTCCAAGAAAAATTATGTGTTAGACCACAAAACAAATTTTAACAAAATTTTAAAAATGAAGATTACACCATGTATCTTCTCAGGCCATGGAAGCATAAAACTAGACATCAATTCCAAGAGGAACTCTCAAAATTATAAAAACATAGAAATTAAACAACCTGCTGCTAAGCTATCTTTTTATTAATGATGTAATCAAAATAGAAATAAAAAAACTTATTGAATTGGACCACAGTGTCACTGAAACTACCTAAATCTTTGGGATACAGTAAGAGTAGTGCAAAGAGGGAATTTCAGACCACTGAATGTTACACTCAAAAGACAGGAAGATCACAAGTTAACCAATGTAATGTTACAGCTAAGAAAATTAGAGAAAGAACGATCCAAACCCAAAGCTACCAGAAGACAAGAAATAATGAATATCAGAGCAAAAATACATGAACCTGAAGCAAACACAATTCAAAAGATTAATGAAATGAATACTTGATTTTTGAAGAGATTAAAAGAATTGTATGGACCACTAGATAGATTGACCGAATAATATGATAGACCCATAGCCACAGTTGTAGTGAATGAGGCGAAACAGAAACATTTCACCTAAGAAATGAGTAAGACTAGTGTTCCCAAATTCATGACTTCTATTCAACATAGTAATTCAACATAGAAATTCTAGTCATAGCAATCAGGCAAGAGAAAAAAAAAAAAAAAAAAGGCATCCAAATCAGATAAGAGAAAGTCAAATTGTTCTTATTTGTCAATTGTATGATCTTATATCTAGACTATCCTAAAGAGTTCTTCAAGAGACTCCTAGAATTGATAAATAAACCCAGAAAGACTCAGGTAACAAAATTAACGTAAATAAATCAGAAGCATAACTAAATCCTAATAATCACCAAGCTGAGAGTCAAGTCAAGGGCTCAATATGGTTTACAATGTTTAGGAAGAAAATAAAATATTTAGAAATATATTTCACCAAGAAGGTGAATGACCTTTACAAAGAGAACTACAAAACACTAATAAAAAAATTGTGAATGACACAAAATAATTGAAAAGCATCCACTGTTCATGGATTGGTAGAATCAACACTGTTAAAATACCCACATTATTGAAAGTGATTTACAGATTCAGTGCAATTCCTATTGAAATACTAATGCATTTTTCACAGACCTAGAAAAAGCAATTCTCAATTTCACATGGAATAAAAAGATCCCTAATAGAAAAAAAAATTCTAATTTTCAATTGTAATAAAAAGATCCATAATACAAAAAAAAAAAAAAACAAAAAAAAAACATAATTCTGGAGCTATCACATCATCCAAATTCAAATCAAATTATGACTATGGCAACCAGAACAACATATGGTTACAAAAGAAGACATGTAGATTAAGGATACAAATAGAAATCTCAGAAATAAAACCAAATGCTTACAATAAAGTTATCATTGACAAAGCAGACAAAAATACACAGTGTGGAAAGTAAGCGACAAAGGTAGATGTGATAAAAAAAATTATTTATCAAAAAAGTCAGAATAATTGGTAGAAATATGTTTATTGAAATAGACTCTCTCATATGAACTGTATTATCATGTAATGTGAGGGGCAGAGGCAAGATTCTCATTCAGGTGTCACTGACTCCAAAACCCATGTGACTCCCAAAGCACTCTTACCTTCTTATAAAACAAAATTAAGTTGCCTTTATGGAACTAGAGCTCATAAATGCAGTCACCATGAATAGTTTTGAAAAATACTGGTTAACAGAGTCTAGATAATATAAAACAGTAAGGAAGAGAATTATCAATCTTTAGCATCATATTATTTATTCAAAACCTGGTTAAACATGCAACAAAAAATCATCTTGCATTTTTTTTCAACCTTCAAAATATTTTGAGCTTTTCTCCATCCCAGGCTCTGTGCACAAATGTTTAGAAAAGTAGACACAGTCTTTTTAAGGTACCATAGTCTTAGAAAGAGTCAGGATACTAACAAAAACAGAACTATAAATGTAATAACTCTTGTACAAAATGTGAAAGATAACACAATAAATAAGGGCTAATTTAAATGTACTCTATAAGATTTTTAGTAGAAAATGCTCAATCTTAGTGCATTTGTGATAAAATGGATGGTAAATATGGTTTCATTGATTGTTCATTGGGAGGTAGAATGAAAATGAACATTGATTAATGGTGTCTCTGGAACTTTATTAATAATCTAAATTTTTTTGACATATTCAGCTTCCTTAGCATTGGAGACAGATTTTTCATAAAGGATGGAGAATGATTAATTCCATTTTATTAGATTCAGTTCAGAGAACTTTTGCCACCTGTTATAGTTCAAAAGAAAGTATGAATAATGTAACACATTTTCTAGAACTGAGGAAACAAATGATGAAAGGGCAAAATTCGGAGCATTATGAACAAACATGTGGATGGACTATTTCCTGTATAAAGTTGGCCTTATAAATTTTTAAAGAAAAGGTTTTGAACAAGGGTAGCACAATACATTCCTTGGGGGAAAATATGGATGGAAGCCAACTGAATATAAAAGGAATACTACAGAAGTCAATTTGAACAAGAAAGTGAGAGTATGAAAATAGTTTCTGTTGATATTCTTTTGGGGGAAAAAAAAAAATTCTTGGAAAGGAAACTTATCAGTTTTAGCTGAATGGCATGATGGTGCCTCATACCTGAAAGAGAAAATTCCATGAGAAAGGGAGCTATCTAATTTCAGCACAGCCATTATCTTCGGTTAGAAATTTTCAAAGGTTGCTTTTAAGTAAAAGTAAATTGGCTATTAAAGAATGGTGTAAATGATTGCATGTCTAAACAAATCTTTTCCAAAGAAATCTCAGAGAGATTTTAAAGGAACATATTTTATCTGAAGTAGAAAATGATTTAATGAAAGAACATGTTTCTCTAAATATCACAGTAGTATTGCATCTCTTCATCATCCATTGCTCTTGTTCTTGTTCAATATCTCTTTGTCTCTCTCACACACACACAAACATGAACATTCAAAATTCAAACATACTTTTTTTTTCCTTTTTTCCTTTTTCCTAATAAAATTCTCTTATCATCTTCTCAGTACTATCTTTCCTTAAGAAGTATTCATTTTCATTCCTTTAAAAAAGTAATTGTAATTGGGTGGTGCCTGTGGCTCAAAGGGGTAGGGTGCTGGCCCCATATGTCAGAGGTGGCTGGTTCAAACCCAGCCCCAGCCAAAACCACCCCCCCAAAAAAAAATAATAATTGTAATATATTCTTTAGGTTTAATTGTTATACAATCCATAGTTTTCAAATTGTGTAAATACAGTGTTGAGAAATGCATGTTTTATCAAATGAAAATATTAGACCAATGCTTTCAAAATCGATGTTACCATAAAACCACCAAGGTTGACAGGATAACATCCCTTACACAGAAATGCCTACATCCCAGTGTCCAGCACCTGTTTGTATGCTAGGTTCCATGGCAAGAGGGATTCAAGGTTTCTAATTAGCTGAGTTTACAATAGGAAGATTATGATAATGATCCCGGAGGATCCAATGTAACCATGATGGGTTTTTAAAAGCAGAAAAGGGAGACAGACAGAACATTAGAGACAAAAAAGGTATGAAGAGAGAAGAGGTTGGAGTGACGCTGTGAGTGAAGGACCCTAACCTGGGGTGTTGACTTTGAAGATTAGGGCAGAGGGCCCTTGAGGGCCAAATGCAGGCATTCTCTGAACCTCTGAGCACTGGAGGAGAAGGCTTCTCCGGTAAAGCCTCCAAAAATCATCAAAGCCCTGGAAGAAACTGATGTCAGAAGTCCTGAAGCTGTAGCAGAACACTATAGAGTGGGTAACATATAAACAATGAAATTTATTTCTCACAGCAAGTACTGTAAGCTGGAAAATCCTAGATCAAGGCAGATGTAATGTATAATAAGAATCCATCCTCTTTTTTATTTATTTATTTATTTATTTATTTTTTTTTTTTTTTGAATTTATTTATTTTTTTATTGTGGAGAAGGGGCAGGGAAAGAAGGCGGGGGAAGAGGTGAGTGACAGGGTCGGGCCAGTGGCATGGTACCACATTGGCTGT
>CAUYPK010053603.1:0-19753 GCA_963574355.1 Loris lydekkerianus | reverse complement strand
GTACACCCCGAAGTGGTGAGCTGACCCCGTGTAGACCCAGAGGTGCTGACCCTGTGTACACCCTGATGTGCTGTGCTGACCCCGTGTACACCCTGACGTGCTGACCTCGTGTACACCCTGATGTGGTGTGCTGACCCCATGTACACCCTGACGTGCTGACCTGTGTACACCCTGATGTGGTGTGCTGACCCTGTGTACACCGTGACATGCTGAGCCTGTGTACACCCTGATGTGGTGTGCTGACCCCGTGTACACCCTGACATGCTGACCCTGTGTATACCCTGATGTGATGTGCTGACCCTGTGTATAACCTGATGTGATGTGCTGACCCTGTGTACATCCTGTCGTGCTGACCCTGTGTACACCCTGATGTGCTGACCCTGTGTACACCCTGTCGTGCTGACCTCATGCACACCCTGATGTGATGTGCTGCTCTGAGGAGGGCACACCATCACTTCTGGGTATTCTTGCCAGAAACACCTAATTTCACTCTGACCATGGGGAAACATTAGACAAATCCAAATTGAGGGACTGTGCACCATATAATTGACCAATACTCTTCAAAAGGGTCAGGTCATGAAAGATAAAGACTAAGGAACTGTCCCAGATTAAAGGAGACCAAGAAACTTGACAACTAAACGCCATAGATTTAGTTCCAGGGTTGGATCCTGCTCTAGAAATAAAAGACATTTGTGGGACAGTTGGCACAATTTGAGTAAGGTCTGTAGATTAGTATGTATTATATGTGTTACATACATACACATATACCAGTATGTATTATAGAGGTATTAATTTCCTGACTTTTGGTAATTGCACTGTGGTCAGGCAAGATGTTAACATTTGGGAAGTTTGGGGAAGGATACGTAGGAAGTCTTTGTACTACTTCTACAGTGTTTTTATAAGTCTAAAATCACTTGAAAAGCCTTCCAAGGTCAATGGGTCCGCATGTAGGTGGGGTGCTGGCTTTCTGTGCATTGGGGAGGGCAGGTTGTTAGGCTGAAGGACGCTCTGAGGAGTCTGAACCTCTCCTGGAGGTCTCAAAGTTACAATTGGTGTTCATCCTTATGGTCATGTCTTTATGTATTTATTTCAAAACAGAGTAGAGAACAACCAGTGTGGCACATACTGTGCGGCAGTTATCTCCCCCTTTTTTCATTTAACGTTGCATTATGAACGTTTTTATGTCATGAAATAATACCCCAGAACAGGTGACTAATTAAAATTTAAAATTAAAATAAACTGTAAAATTCACCTGTTTTTGTTGTGTTGGCTGCCTTTCAAATACTCAGCAGCCAGTTGAGTTGTCATTTTGTACACTGCAGAATAGAACATTTTCATTTTTACAGAAAAAGTTCTATTGGGAAACATTGCTATAGTATATGAGTTTTTTGTTTTTTTAGAGTTTTACTTTGTCGCCCTCAGTAGAGTGCCGTAGCATCATAGCTCACAGCAACCTCAAACTCTTGGGCTCAAGCAATTCTCTTGTCTCAGCCTCTCCAGTAGCTGCGTAGCTGGGATTACAGGTGCCCGCCACAATGCCCAGCTATTTTGTTCTGTTTTAGCAGGCCCAGGCTGGGTTTGAACCCACCAGCCCTGGTGCATGTGGCCGGCCCCCTAACCACGGAGCTACAGCACACAGAATATGGTTTTTAAAAATTGTAAAGTATTTAACTTTACCTCCGTAATATTTTTTCTGATTTTTCACATTTAAGTGTTCTAATAATATTTTAATGAGTACTCTTGCACATTTTTTTTTTTTTGAGACAGATCCTCAAGCTGTCACTCTGGGTAGAGTGCCATGGTGTCACAGCTCACAGCAACCTCCAACTCCTGGGTTTAAGCAATTCTCTTGCCTTAACCTCCCAAGTAGCTGGTACTATAGGCACCCACCAGACACCTGGCTATTTTTTGGTTGTAGTTGTCATTGTTGTTTGTCAGGCCCAGGCTGGATTCGAACCCCCCAGCTCTGGTGTATGTGGCTGGTGCCTTAGCCACCTTGAGCTATAGGTGCTGAGCCACCACATTTTTTAAAGTAATAGCTTTAGTGAGGTATAATTCACACACCATAAAGCTATCCTTTGCAATTATGCGATTCAGTGGTGTTTAGTATCTTTACAGAGTTGTGCAACCATTACCACTCTCCAATTTTAGAATATTTTTATCACCCCCCCCAGAGAAACCCTGCACCCATGGGCAGTCCCTCCCTGCTCCCCTTGCCCACATCCCTGGGCAACCGCTCACTTAACTTGCTGTCTCACTGCATGTTCAATATTGGAAGCATCTTTGCTTTTTTTACCTTATGCAAAATACTGTTAAATTACGGTATTCTCCCCTATGTCCATGGAGGATACATTCCAAGACCCTAAGTGGATGCCTGAAACTGTGGATAGTACCAAACCTTCTCTACACTATGTTTTTTCCTGTACAGACATAGCTATACTAAAATTTAATTTATAAATTAGGCACAGTAAGAGATTAACAACAACACTAATAAAATAGAAAAATTAAAACAATATAGTATAATAAAAATTATGTAAATGTTGTCTCTTTTTCTCTTAAATTATCTTACTATACTATACCCACCTAATTTTGGACAACAGTTGACCACAGCTGAGCCCATGGAAAGCAAAACTACAGATCAGAAGGTCTACACTGTACTGGGCCAAATGGTGTGAACTTTTGAAAAGGTTTTTGATACATCTTGGCAAACTGCCTTCCAGAAGGGTTGTCCATGTTTATACCTTCACTCAGATCATCTGCTAGCATACTTTTCTTTATCTGTCAGTGATGCTGTTGTTATTATCTTGTGCCTTTGCCTGTCAGTAAGTGACAAGTGGCATCACCTCTTTGCATTTGACTTCATGCAATGTAGAACATCTTTTCCAATGCTGATTGGCTATTTCTATTTCAGATTAGAGTTGAGAAAGATCGGTGTCCTCTGCATGAGGAGCCTGGAAGTGAAGGGCCTCATTAGGAAAGAGAAAGGCCAGAGAGAAGGCCATGACCAGAAGCTGCATGGCAGCGGTACCCTGGCACTGGGTGTAGGCAGGCCTAATGTAAGAGTGGGAAGGTGGGGTGCAGGGCTTGCTCAGGGATCCCCTGAACTCCTTGTTCCTCTGGAGAGTGGAGGCGGAAAGTCATTGAGGCCAGGAAATAGTAGTGCACCTGCAGGTAGTCTGGCAAGACAAGCTCAGGCTTATAGTGATTGGGAAATCGCGTTAGAAACTTCCTTTTCCCTCTGCAATGAAGTGAACCCATCACTGGTTTTGAGGCCATGTGTATTTTAGTGGCAGCTTCAGAGTGAAGAAAGTAGACTGGCGCAATGACCCCATAGCCCAGAATGGCCTTAAATACTTCCTTTGTGGCTTGGTGATGGCTTTACCCAGTGACTCAGGAACTGCAGATTGTGTGGGAGAGAGGGCAGAGGGAAGGGAGCCAGGTAGGAGGCCGCATGTGGCACTAGTTCCAGGTATGGTTCTCATCCTTGGCTGTATGCGAGAATCAGCTGGGAGGTTTGGCTGTTCTTCTAGGGATGGAAACCAGTCTCTCGGGGTCCTATTGGGACCTGCACCTTGATTCTGTACAGCTGGACTTGAGAAGTGGTGCTCTGATTTGCATATTAGTCAGGAAGCCCCATACCAACCACCCCTGGAGATTTTTTATGAGCTTATGTGGTGGTTAGGGGGAGGACTATTCCTGGGATCATTGGTCCAGATCTGCCCCAAGGACTTGGCCCCACTTCTAGAACCCGTTGATGCGCAGAGCTGCCCAGATCCACAGGCTGAGAAAGTACTTGCTCAAGTTCTGCTGGGAAAAACTCACGAAAATGTGCTCCAGGCAGGTCTGCTCCCTTCTAGGGTATCCACGGAACTTGACAGGAGCCTTAACCCTTGCCTCACCCCCTTTCCAGCACATAGTAGGTGGTTCATGGCTATGTGACCCCACACGATTTCTAGAGGGGGAAATGGGAGCCTCTTTTCCTCACTGAGATGGATGTGGTCACCAAAGGCAAGATTGGGGGAGTGGAGCACAGCCACACTACTTGGCTAGCCTGATGGAGCCTTTTTATTTAAAACCTTTCATCACAGCCAAGGGCTCTGACTGGTCATCACCCTGGCTGGCTGTGGATTCAGTTGAAAGATGGTCTCCAAAGTCCTCAGCCTGGCTGTGGACAGGGGGAAGACAGGAATTCTGTTCTAGTGAAATGTCCTCTAAGGCTGCTTTGCTGTCCCCCTGTTTGTAAACCTGGCCTTTGCAGAGGGAGTGGGGAAGATGCCATGACCCTAAACTAAATTTGCTTTTTGGCTTTGGGTGTGCAGGAGATAATTTAATACCAATTTGGGACAACTTATTTCACATGGAACACTGCGCAGGCCAGGCCGGGTTGTACCTGCAGTTGATCAGTTGTGCTGTGGTACTGGAACCGCTGCTGGGGGCTGGGGCATTCCAGGAGGCGGAGTGGGTTCCACCCTAAACCATAGTGGTTTCTCTTTTGTTTGTTATATATATTTTAGGTTCCACTGACACTTTTTGAGAAAAATTTCTACCCGTTTAAACTGTGTGAAAACCACTGCTTTCCGCAGAGAGTTAGGCCAGCCTGATTTGTACCTCACCAGTGCCGTTCAGTGGAACTGAAATGACAGTGATGATGACAGTGATGACAGCAGTGATGGCAACGGTAATAACCAAATGTCCAGTTTCCCTGGTTATAGTAAGTCTCAGTGTTGGCAGTGTTTGTACTTGGCACCCAGTTTTTCTTCTGTGTCACGTGGATGACAGTGTACCAAGCTCTGGACAATTGCCTTAGGACTTGGTCCACACAACTATGGCTTCCCAGATGAGAGCCAGTCAGCGTGAGAGGGGCTGGTGGAATGTGAGGTAAGGTTCCCGTCCTCCTGCTGGGCCATACCACTCAGCGACAAACTTGGAGCCTCTCGGGGACCGTGGTTCTCAAACCTCTGCAGCCCCTTACAAGCCCTGCCTGCTGCTCAGGGTGTGCGTGGTCTCTTCTCTGGCCCCTCTGTCTCGGACACCACACTGCCCGGTTCAGAGCTTCACTTCCTGTCACCTCCAGAGCCCTGGGGGGTCATTGCTGTCACGTTAACTGCTCCACACTTGTGCACAAGCCTCTGTCTTCCCTGTCTCACCTTTTTCCTGAACCTAGAATACCTCTCCCTGACTCTGGCTTTTGTAACGCTTTTCAGTGTTCATTTAGCATCTCCTTGTGAGGCACTCTGTTTTTCTTCTGTTTGAGTCTCCCGAAGTTCCTGTGTGTTGGAACCCTGATCTCCAATGCAATGGTGCTGAGAGGTGGGCTCTTTAAAGAGGTGATTGGCTCTTGAGGGCTCCACCCTTATGAGTGGATTGATGCCATTATTTCAGGAGTGGTTTCCTGATAAAAGAATGTGTTTGGCTCCTTTCTGCAAGGGCTCACTCTTGCATAGGTGCACACGCTCTTTGTCTGTCTGGCCTCTCCCTTTCTTCCTCTCCAGTAATACGGCAAGAAGGCCCTTGCCAGATGCACAGTCCCCTCAGCATTGGACTTCGCAGCCTCTAGAACTGTAAGAAATAAATCTCTATCCTTTATAAATTACCCAGTCACAGGTATTTTGTTACAGTAGCACAAAACAGTCTAAGACAGGACTTTACTAAAATACACCGCCCAGTTTGATTGATGTGAGGAGATATATGCTACTAACCCTACCTGGCAAAAACCACAAGCCACAAAAGAGAGGAGGGTGAAATGTTTGAATAATGCTTGGAAGATTGTGGCTGCCTGTTACACACCTTTTAAGATGGGAAGCTGTCTCTGGTCCTACCCTTTCCTGTGGTAATAGTGTAATTTTTAAAAGAATCTCACAGAAGCACTTTGGAAGGCAGATTGGCACTTCTTACAACACTAATGTGTTCATACATATGATCCAGCAATCACACTCCTTGGGATATACCCAAAGGACTTGAAAACCGTGCCCACAGAAAGACCTGCTCATGGATATTTATAGCATCTTTACTTGTAATTGACAAAACTGGACAAGGTGTCCTTCAGTAGGTGAATGGATGCATAAACTGTGGTACATCCAGGCAGTGGAATGCTGTTCAGCACTAGAAAGAAATGAGCTAGCAAGCCATGGAAAGACAGGTAAGAGCCTTGAATGCACCTGTCAAGTGAAGGAAGCCCATCTGGAAAGGCTGGGTGCTGTGTGACCACAGGTGCATGGTGCTGTGGAAAAGATAAAACCATAGGCAGGTCACAAAGATCATTGGTTGCCAGGATTTGGAGGGGAAGGATGAGTAGCTGGAACATACAGGAAATTAGTCTGGACGCTGAAGTTAGTCTGTGTGGTATTATTATGGCAGATACATGTCCTGTGTTTGTCCACACTTATAACATACTCAACACTGAAAATGAGCCCTAACGTAAACTAGGGACTTCGGGTAGTGACGTGTCAGTGAAGGTTCCTCAGTGGCACAAACCTCCCATTGTGTGTGTGTAGAGGGTGTTGATGGTGAGCGGGGCCATCCGTGTATGGGGCCGGGATTATATGAGAAGTCTCTGAATTTTTGTTTCGTTTTACTGTAAACCTGGAATTGCTTTACAAAATAATTTCTATTAAAAAAAAAAAAAAGGAAGGAAATATACGAAAATGTAAAATATCATGTTTAAAAATTCAAAAGAACCCCCACCCCAGTCTAGTGAGCTCAGGCTGCCCAGATGTCCCATGAAGCAGAGGCCTTGGACACACAGACTTCTGGGGCCCCTCCATCCCCAGGACCCCAAGGGCTGCATTTCTGTGTGGGGAGGGATGGGCTTGCACTCAAGAAAGACCTCTGCTCCTGCCTGTGGGCCTGTGAGTTTGCTGGTGCCCTCAAAGCGTGAAGATACCACAGTTTGGGGATGGGCAGAGGCCCTCTGACCTTTCCTCCCAGTTACCCCCTCAGTACCTCTTGCAAGTGCAGTGGGGTGGACTGGAAAGAACACGGATGTAGAGTCAGACTGACTTTCTGCTTTATCTTTCGACTTTAATTTCTTCATGTGTAAAATGATGGTGTTTGGTAGGATTGTTATTAAGCGAAGAAAAGTAAATTGTACTTGGCACATGTGATGTGGAATAAATGCTTTTCTGAAGATGGAGGAACAGGGCTTGAATTAACCTTGTGCCCAAAACAATGAAAAATAAAAGCATTGACAGAACACATGAACCAGAGGTTTTCAAGACAGTGATTCTTGAGACAGGAAGCAACCATGGTGAGCCCGATGTCTGTCCCAGCTTCCTGCTTGAGTGAATATCCAGGCCTTAGCACAGGGAGGGAGAAGAGAGGCCAAGCCTGGCAGCCTCCTGAGTTGAAATGAACCCAGGAGTCTGAGGAGATCAGCGCAGCTAGAGTATGTAGGACTCTAGCAAAATCTTTGCAAAGCACTATCTGATCAAGGGCTTGTATCCACACGTATAAGGAGTTCTTACAACTCAACAATAAAAAAAGAATGGGGGCTGAGTGTGGTGGCCCATGCCTGTGATCCTAGCACTCTGGGAGGCTGAGGTGGGTGGATTGCTTGAGCTCATGAATTTGAGACCATCCTGAGCCAGAGTGAGACCCTGTCTCTAAAAATAGCTGGGTGTTGTGGTGGGTGCCTATAGTCCCAGCTACTCAGGAGGCTGACCAAGAGAATAACTTGAGTCCAAGAGTTTGAGGTTGCTGTGAGCTGTGATGCTATGGCGCTCTACAGAGGGTAACAAAGTGAGACTCTGTCTCAAAAAAAAAAAAAAAAAAGGGCAAAATATCTGAACAGGCACTTCATTAGAGAAGATAAAGCTGGAAAATAAGCAAATGAAAAAAACTCACACGACATTAGTTACTAGAGAAATGCAAATTGAAGCTGCAGTGAGATACCATTATATAACATCCTAGAATGGATAAAATTAAAAAGACTGTCCTTACCAAGTGTTGGTGAGAATATGGAGAAATCAGAATGCTGATGGACTGCTGGTGGGAATGTAAAGCGGCAGAACTTCTTTAGTAAAGTTTGGTGGTTTCTTTGTTTTTTGTTTTTAATTTCAGGTTAATGTGAAGGTACAACTAAGTTACAGTATTTGCATTTGTTATGTAGAATGCCTTGTGTAGTTGTGTCCTGCACCCAAAAGGTGTGTCATATACCTGTACGTAGTGCCCACTAAGTGGGAGTACCATTCCCCTCTCTTGTTCCTCCCCCCCCAACTTGAATTCTCCTATGTGGGCATCTATTAGATGGTCTATGGGCTTCATATTAGTATTGAGGACATCGGATACTTGCTTTTCTTTTCTTGTGTTACTTTACTAAGGAGAATGTGTTTCAACCTCATCCAGGTTAACACACAATATATAAAGTCTCCATCTTTTTATGGGTGAATAGTATTCCGTGGTATACATATACCACAGTTTGTTAATTCATTCCTGGGTTGGTGGGCATTTAGGTTGTGATCTTGGCTATTATAAACTGAGCTGTGATAAACAATCTAGTGCAAATGTCTTTATGATAGAACAATTTTTTTTTCTTCTGGTTAGATGAGTTTGGCGTTTCTTAAAAAGTTAGCCATATGATCACCTTAAGACCCGGCCAGCTATTCTACTCCTAGGCCTTTACTTGGAGAAAAGGCAATATGTGTTCATACAAATACTTGTATACAAGTGTTGATAGCAGCTGGATTTGTAATAGCCCCAACTGGAAGCAACTCAAATGTGCATCAACAGGTGACTGGATAAACAAACTGTAGTACCCCCACATAGAACCTCTGTTAGATGGAGCACCACGTGGCAATAAAGAGGAATAAACTGTTCACACATGTAACAACATGGGGGACTCTCGAAATAATTATGCTGCCTGAAAGAAACCAGATAAAGGAGAGCACATACTCCAGATTCCATTTGTATAAACCAGAAAGTGCAAGGTAATCTGTGATGACGGAAGGCCGATCAGTGGTTGCCTGGGGGGAGGACCAGGGAGGTGGGGAGGAAGGTTGCAAAAGGCATGAGTGAGGACGTGAGGCTCTTTGGGGTGGTGGGTATATTCATTGTCTTGATAGTGGTGATTTCACAGGTGGCCACAAATGTGAAAACTTTTTGGAGTTTACCCTTTAAATATGTAGAGTTTACCTTATATCAGTTATACCTCATTACAGCTGTTTTAAGAAAAGGTCACTCTGGCAGCAGTCTTGAGAATCGATTAAAGGGGCAGTAAGTCTAATGGCAGGGGAAAAATGCCCATCCCTTCTCTCTTCTCCTAAAAGTTTATTCCTTATTCCTTTTGCTTCTCTCCTGGTTTTTGAGCTTGGGTCATTATAGTAATATGTGATGACATTTTCTTACAGTGAGTGTTTCCTTAAAATCCTGTAGCATGAGGGGCCCGGGAAAGCCCTGGGGGGCTAATTGGCTGCTCCTCTTTCCCTTCTTTTTGAGCCTGAGCCTTTTCTCAGCCTTTTCTGGTCACCTAGTGACTGGACAGAGGGGCAGCTCACTGCTGGGGGGCTGAGTCTGGTTTCCGTGAGGCCAGGGACACAGTGCAGTCGCCTTGTTCTCCATCCCATTGGCAGTGTCTGCAGAGAACCTGGCTCTGACTGAGTGGTGGACAAGTGTTTGTGGGGGAATGAATGGTTCTCTGATTTGTCAAATGATAGTCAGAAGGTCCCGAGGTATAGTGTCCCTGGCAGGAGGATCTGAGGTCCCCGTCTACCTTGCTGAGGTCCCAGGCAGATAGAAGGCCTTGTGTGCATGGGATGTAGTAGAATGGAAGGCAGGCCAGGGTGTGCAGCAGGGGCTCCAGGGCATGGCTGAATACCTGAGCGTGTAGTGTGTTGGAGACGAGGAAGGAACGCCCTTTCTTTATTGGGAAAGGGCAGGAATGGCTGCCTGTGTGTGGCAGGAATAGCCTCAGCTGCCTGCCAGACAAGGATAATGGGACCTTTGAGTTAGAACCTGGGCTCAGATTCCATCTCTCATACCTACCTTGCTTGCTGTGCGACCTTCAGAAAGTCATAGGATGTTTCTAGAACTCAGGATTTAGATCAGAGATGACAGCAGTTCCTTTAGTGTTTGAGAACTCTGAGTTCAGGATCTGGCCCATGGTAGGCACATAATTTTCTCCCACATTTTCTGTCCATGAAGTTAGTACTTTTCTATCCATTTACCACACACGGCAAGGACAAAGCTTTTCCTACCCACTTAGTTCCTCCTGGGAGCTTACTCCCTGCGTGACCGATGTTCCAACACAAGTACTTCCTTCCTTGCTTTGTCTCTGCGCGAGGTGGTCAGCGTGGTGAGACGGGACCTGCAGTAGCCTAAAGGACTCAGCTGCAGGGATGGAGAGTGAGGGGGAGGCTGAAGGCAGCAGGTCACAGCCTCAGAGAGAGGAAACCAGACGAGCGTGTAGCTGGGCAGGGTGCAGAGAGGAGGAAGGCCTGCCATTGGGAGATAAAGTCAGGAAGTCCCTGGGGACCCAAGATGCTGTCAGAGTGTCCACTCGCAGATGCTGGCCCTCCTCCTGCCATTCGCTTTAGAGCAAGGGGGGGAGAGGTGGTCGCATTTGATCGCCCAAATTCTAACAAGGTGCGTCTGCTGCTTCAGCCTGGCCTGGTGGCACTGCACTGGCACGTGGGATTCATGTCGCCTGTCCTGCAGGCTGCTCTTCCTCATCTTCATCCTGTGGGTGGTGGATTGGGGTGCTCATCACGCTAGACTGCTGAGCGCCTGTGCCCTTCTGTTCTTTGCTGCCAGCATTTCTAGAGTAGGCTAAATGAGTGATTCTACAGAGGCCACAGTGTCTAGTAGGGAAGAAGTGGCATTGTATTTGGGAGTGGTTTTGTGCTGCATTTGTGAGCAGAATTATATTCCTGAGTGTGCTGGTGTAACATTACATGCAGTCTGCTTTGAGTGTGGTCTGTTGATGCCTGACCTGCTAGCTTTTGTCACTTGCTGTAAAGGTTTAGGGTCAAGTTGACCAGGGATGGGTGGTCTGCAGGTAGACATCAGCATTATCAAATAGTATAACTCATATCTTGCCATTGCCTGATAGATAATATTTTCAGAAAGATTTCCCTCATCATCGCATTTGAATGGGGCCGTAGCCAGTGTTCAGCTGATATCCCTGGAATCCATCCCTCAGTGTTGTGTATGTCTGCTGAGCGCCCTTGGCCCTTCGTCAGTGGCCGGGGTGTTCAGAGATGAATAAGACCCCGAATCTCTGTGAAAGGTGCTTACAGAGGAGACACGTGCCTGTGCCCAAGATACAAGGGAGTGTGTGTCAGGGCGGGGGGAAGGAAGGAGAAAAAGGCTGTGCGAGGAGCTACACAGACTGTGGTTCGACTCACACTTGCCTGCTTGAGTGCTTGTAGAGGCCACAGTTAAGACATGGCCCTACTCTGGAGGTGCTCACTGTTCCCCAGGAGAGGCAGGCAGATGCCTCGGGAACCAGAAACCTGGTAGGTGCCGTGTCCAGTGGTGAGCCCACTGTCACCATTGCTTCCACATCTACTGGATCCCAAAGGCTAAAGGGCACAGCTGGCCCACCGTGGGCCAGTAGGGACTGTTACTGTCCCCCAGCAGCAGCTGTGAGCACCACTGGTTTCCAGAGTTTGGAGCCTGTTTACCTGGGCCTTAAAGATGAGTGGAAATGGCCAAACTCTGCTGTGTTCCCATTTCACTGCTTGGTGGGCACCAACAGCTCCAAAGTGCCAGTGAAGATACACAGTTCACCCAGAATTGATATTTTCCTGCCTTAAGGGTGGCCCAAGTTGTATATAAAATCATTAGACAGGAAGAAATGCTGGCTCAGCCCCCGTAGCACAGTGGTTATGGCGACAGCCACATACACGGGGGGTGGTGGGTTCAAACCCAGCCCGGGCCAGCTAAACAACAATGACAACTGCAACAAAAAATAGCTGGGTGTTGTGGCGAGCGCCTGTAGTCCCAGCTACCTGAGAGGCTGAAGCAAGAGAATCGCTTAAGCCCAAGAGTTTGAGGTTGCTGTGAGCTGTGACGCCACCGCACTCTACCAAGGGTGACGTAGTGAGACTCTGTCTTAAAAGAAAGAAATGCTGATGCTTTTGAACTACATGATGCTTTCAGTTTCATAGTGATGGGGACAGTCTGTTGACTCTGCTGCTTACTAGGTGGAGAAATGCCAGCTGTCCAGTAGCCTTATCCCAGACGCACACGTGCTCACACATGCACATACACATGTGCACACACATGCATTTCATGACCATTGAGAATACAATGGAGGGGAAAAGGCATATAGGAAGTTTCTGGGGGTGTTGGAAATACTCTATGTGTTAATTAGGTTATTTGTCAAAACGCATGGAATGGTAGACTAATAATTTATGTGTTTCACTGTAAATTTTGCCAGGAAAACATAAGTAAGCAAATAATGAATTCTAGTTAATGATATGAATGAGAATGAAGTATTGAGAAGTGAAGTAGACTGCAGACCGGAACTTTCTTTGAAATGCATCAAAAATAATACAGATTGGTAGAGGGATGGATAGCAAAATGTTGATGATTATAGAATTGGGGTGGTGAGTATAAAGATGTTTCCTATATGGTCCTCTCAGCTTTTCTGCAAGTTCAAACATTTTTATAATAAAATGTTGAGATAAAAGAAGAAATAACCAATACTTGAGCTTTCTATACATGAGTTCCTCCAGCAGCTTCCTGGCTGGCACCATGCCATCCCTGCAGACCTGGTGGAGGCAAAGGGGCTCAGGGTCCTTGTGTAGTGCTTTCTCTTTGAATCGTTGGTGTGGGAGGCATTTCATGAAGGATGTGTTAGCGTAGCCTTTCTTTGATGGTGATGCCATTTATCAATCTAAAAAATGAACTCTGAAACACAGTAGGCAGAAGGCTGGGGTTTGCAGCCTGAGAACAGCCTGACATATGGGAACGAGAGTTAGAAAAGGCGGCCTGAGCTCCTGCTGCCCAGAGGATGACAGTGGGTCACCTTGCTGGGTGCTGGGGCAGCTCTTTCATGTTTGTGTGTGTAAAATTGATTTTCCAAACAATTTAACATTATATATTTAAACATGTTTACTTTTTTGAGACTAGACTTCTTTTCCAGCTATAAAGCAATTCCTGCTCTCCTGTAAAAAAAAAAAAAAAAAAATTTGTTTTTAACGACTCAAAGAAACCACTCCGTGTTGTGGTATGCTCTTCCCCAAATCTTCTTTTTTTTTTGCAGAGACAGAGTCTCATTTTGTCACCTTCAGTAGAGTGCCGTGGCATCACACAACTCACAGCAACCTCAAACTCTTGGGCTTAAGTGATTCTCTTGCCTCAGCCTCCCAAGTAGCTGGGACTACGGGCGCCTGCCACAATGCTTGGCTATTTTTTCGTTGCAGTTTGGCTGGGGCTGGGTTTTTGAACCCGCCACCCTCGGTATATGGGGCCTGCACCCTACCTGCTGAGCCACAGGTGCCACCCTGAATCTTCTTTATTAATACTGTGCAATATTTACATAATGCTGCTGTAGTTTCATTTGACTGTCAGAGGAGAGTTCTTTGATTGGGGGGCTTGGTACAGGGATTCTAGGCCGGTCCAGACAGAGATATCCAGCTTCCCGGAGCCCGGGGGGCCTGGAGATTCTTGGAGAGCTCATTTCCTGTGGAAGCCACTTCCTGCTGAATGTCGGAACCTTATCATCCTTGCTGTTTATGTGCCTGTTTATTGCGCATTTCCCAAACCTGGGGCCCCGTGCTTTTCATGTTTTCTCTCACAGTAACCTGAGAGTGGGCTACTAGTACCCCTACTTTGTAGATAAAAAGCCTGACATCAGAGAGAGTTTAAATAACCTGCCCTAGTCATGTAGTTAGTAAATTGTGGGATTATAGTTCTATAGCACGTGTCCCAGTTGGCACAGTTGAGGCTGATGAACTCTTTTTAAAACTTTTGGTTTACAAAATGGCCTTTTTCTACTGTTGCTCCTGGGAACATGGCAGGGCAGGTGGAGCTAGCCTCTGTTTCCTAATTAAGAAATCAACATTCAGAGGCGCTAACAGGCTAACCCAAACCACGTGAGCGTGGTAAGTGGGTGGGAGGCTCAAGGTTAGAACCTGGCTCTTTTAATCCCTGGTTCAGAGCCAGAGAGCTGGCGAGGTGGAGGAAGGAGTCAGAAACAAGGCCGAGAGGAAGGCCTTAGGATGTGATGGACACAGGCGGGGGTGGGGAGACCAGGCAGGGCGCCTCAGCCAAGGGCCCGTCCTGGCACGTGAGGCTGGTGCTGGAAATGCAGAGACGAGCACTGGCTTGCAGTCCGACAAGCCTGGGGCTTGGGGTCTGATGCTGTTGTAGAAGATGAGGATTATAAATCCTAGTTGGTGGTTCTCATTGAGAAGTAAAGGAGATAATTTTAGTTGAAATTGCCTGTACATTAATAGTCACGGTGCAGTTTTTTTGGACTTTGTCTTATCAACTGTCGGAGCCTTTGGAAGCTCTGGGCAAGAGAGTGGGTTGACCATGCCAAGGTATTCTAAACTTCATATATTTATTTATTTATTTTTTTGAGACAGCGTCTCAGTTGCCCTGGGTAGAGTGCTGTGGCGTCATAGCTCATAGCAACCTCAACCTCTTGCCTCAGCCTCCCAAGTGGCCACAGGCACACCCCCACAATGCCTGGCTAGTTTTTCTGTTTTTAGTAGAGACAGGGTCTCACTCTTGCTCAGGCTGGTCTTGAACTCCTGAACTCAAGCAATCTACCCCTCTCAGCTTCTCAAAGTTCTTGGATTACAGGTGTGAACCAATGCACCTGGCCTGTATTCTCAACTTCAGCATGGCAGTGTGGTGGACAGCATGGGTGGGGTAAGGAAGATGGGGTGTGCAGCCCAGCCTGGTGGCTATATTCTGCAGCTGAAAGGACTGATAGTTGAAATGGTGAAAGAGGGAGAGTGAGCAAAAGTATTTCAAAGGAGTAATCCCTGGGATTTGGTGATGGGCTTTTCTGTGACTCAGTTTACACTGGCTCCCTCCTCACTCACTGGTGTGTCCTTGTCTTTGCAGGAGCCTGTGTGAAATGCAGCAAAGGGGTGTTTGGGGCCAGCCAGGCCTGCCAGGCCATGGGGAACCTCTACCACGACACGTGCTTCACCTGTGCAGCCTGCAGTAAGTGTGGGTTGGGGTGTGGGAGTGGGGAGGAGTGTGCAGACAGACAGAGGGAGCAGCATCTTTCCTGGAGACACTTGCCTGCTGCCTCCATGGTCCCGCAGAAAGGCAGTATCCTGTAGAGCAGAGTTTCTTAGTATCAACACAAGGCCAGAGTAAGGTGACTTATCACAAAGTGCCAAAGATTGCCTATGACTTTGGTGATAAGTCAGGTAGGTCCAGAGGGCTCCCTAATAATATCAAGTTTATAATGCATAGCAGAGGTCTCAGAAGATTAGGGGAAGCTCTGAGATTTTCCATGTCTTTCCATGTATTGTCAGATACCTCCCCCACTGTGGGGACCAGGCCACCAAAAGTGATTTATCAGTCAGTTACCCCAGTGTGAGACAGGCTACTTTATAATCCTTGACCTCCCCCATCTTTGATTTGGAGGCTGTTGTGTGAACATGAGGTGTGAGACTATTGTGTGAACATGAGGTGTGAGGCTGTTGTGTGAACATGAGGTGTGAGTGTGCATACCACATGTGTGCTGGTGCCTGTTAGCTCACACTTGTGGGCATCTCTGCTCTGGGACACATGTTTTGATTAAAGCAGTAAATCAGGAGACTGAATTGTATTGATGGCAACTGTGCTCAGTGGAAGATTCTATCACATTGTAAAATGTCTGCCAATTATGGCCAGATCACGAATTGTACTTGTTTACTGCTTTCTACCAAAGATTAATTTTGAGGAGCATTTTGGGAAAAGTTCCTGCTGATATGCTCCAATTTTGTACCATGGCTAGCAGCTCTCAGTGCAAAGGAAGTGTAACAGCAAAGTCACAGAGTTATCAGGGACAAAGTGGTTTTTCTTAGCATCTGGCCTGGTGGTTCTCAATCCTGGCTGCTCATTGGAATCTCTTGGGGAGATTTAAAAAAACAGAAATGTCCAGCCCCACCCCAACCAACAGAACCAGAAGCTCTAGGGGTGGAATTTCTAGAGTGGGGCAAGTGTATTTTTTCAGAGCTGCTCAGGTACTTCCAGGGTGCGGTCAGGCATGAGCACCACTGGGTTAGTGCCAGGCTTTTCCCTGTAGAAGCCTCCTGAAGGAGGAGGAAGAAGAGGAGTGTGCTCACGGCTGGTGCTACACAGTCACATCTTCTCGTTCCAGTAGAAAGTCACCCAGTGGACACAGACCTGTTTCCTAACCCCCCTAAGCCTCAGTGGCCCAGGCGTATGCCTGCATTCTAAACCTCAGCTGCAGTCCTCACTGCAGTTTCCCTAAAATTGTCTGACAGTTTATGGTTTGTACATCAATCAGTATTAATCTTTATTAGAAAAATTGGGAAAGCTTTTGGGGTGTATCCAAAAACCTAGTGAGTGTCCTCAGTGAAAATCTGGAGTGGTGTGGTAATCTGATCCCCTCAGTCTCTGGGCCTTTCCTTGGAGCTGTGTTACACTCTGTTATTTGTAGAATATCAATAATGGTAACACACATGGCTCTTGTCATAGCAACGCAAACTGTGGCTGGTTGGAGATGCAGCTGATTGTTGCCCTGTGGAGACTGACCAGTTTTCCATCTATTATAAGTAAATTTATTTCAGCATTCCTGATGGCCTATGTACATGTGGTTCTTTGCATTTTCCCAGTTGTAACATCTTACTGGTTTCCTCATTAAATGATGAGTAAAATAAAATCTGACACATGCTTATGTTTTATCTTTATGAGAATTGTGATCACATCCTCTTTTAACGTTTATCTTTGACCTTGACTCCTGCAGCTGTTTCTCAATATTTGCTCTGTTTTCCAGGGAAAAGAAAGTAAATACTAAGTAGAGGCTGCTTTTCACCTCAAGCAATTACCATTGGAACTGGGGAAGCTGTGTAGAAGAAAAACCTGTTGATGAATGTATTAGTCTCTTTGGGCCGCTGTAACAAAGTACCATGGAAGGGGTGGCTTATCAACAGCAGGAATTCATTCCTCACTGTTCTGGAGGCTGAAAGTTCAAGATCAGGGTGCTGGCAGATTTGGTGTCTGGGGAGGGCTGGTTCACAGATGGCCGTCGTCTTTTTGTGTCCTTACATCTTAGAACAGGGAAGGGAGCTCTCAGGAGTTTCTTAAGGGTACTAATCCCATTCTGAAGGCTGTGCTGTCATGACTTAATCACTTCCTAAAGGCCCCACCTCCTAATACTGTCATCTTGCAAGTTAGGATTTCAGCATGAATTGTAGGGGGATGTGAACATGCAGTCCGCTTGATTCCACCTGCATCTGCTCCTTAATGGGATGAGTTTATCTTGCTTCAAATTGTGACAAGCATCAACGTCATAAACTTAAGGAAGAGCTGGTTTTGGTTTTTGGTTGGTCCAGCATCAAAGGCCTTTTTGGTCTGGTCCTTGTCTTGCCACTTCCTACTTCCTATCACAGTTTCTCTTTTCCAGTTCCATGACTCTGATCACACTTTAAACATTTAAATTCTATTCAGCCTGAAAACCCACTCAGATGCTTTCTTTTCCAGGAAGGCTTCTCTGCTCCCCTAGCAGGGAGGACACTTTCCTCCTGAATTTGCTGTAGTCCGCTCTCTCGTTAGTGTTGTTATGGGGACGGTGAACCACACTGTCTGTAGCTCAGGTGCCAGGAAACAGGGCCCTGAAACAGAGTTGCTGAAGGAATGCGGACTGGGACTCTGTCCAGAAGCGGGCACAGTGGCATTGCTGTGTGCCATGGGGCCTGCACACTCTCCTGCTGTTTGAGCGTCTTGTGTCCCCTCCAGTTACAGGGAGCAATGGGGGGAGTGGGGGGGTGTTGGAGACCAGGCGTGTGCCTGAGCAATTTCAGAGGGACACTAAGAGTAATTTGCCTTTGTCTGGTTAACTTATTGCTGCCCTTTAACTTGTCTTTCAGCAGGAGGAGGAGGCACCGGGGGCTTTGTGCTCTGGCTCTGCAGGCTCTCGAGTGTGTCTCTGTGAGCCTCGGCGCCATGGAGACAGCATGGATAGGGGCTGGGTCTCACTCTGTCTGTCCATCCCTAGCTTTTAGAAGAGGAAATGGGGGCAGAGAAGGGAAGAGAAGTTCTCAAGGTTTCAAGCCTGGCAGTAGACCTGGTGCCAGGTTCCAGATTCCCTGAATGCAGGCTTACCTTATACTGCCCCATTTTTCTGGTTCTCTCTCCTCTGATTTGTTTCCACTCAGCCAAGCCAAAAGAAGGGTATTTTCTTTGTTCTTTCCTATAGTTTGATTATTTAAAGAGAAGTCTGGTTAGCATATTTCTGAGTACATATATGTATGCATGTTTTCTTATTTTTCCATTTCATTGATAAAAATAATCTAGCTTAAAACACCATATATGTCTCTGACATTGAAAGCTAGATATCATGCACGTGCACATACACTTCTTGGATTTCCTTTGTACTTCATTAAACATAATGTGGGGATACCCTCAGGCTTGCACTCACAAGGCAAGCCAGGGCCTTACTAGTTTGGTAAAGATATAGCAAGCCACTTTTAGGTTCAGACAGCTTGTTATTTACATAGATAACCAGCAGGATAATATGCTAGAGGTACCAGCTTCCTGGTCCTTGTCCCACACACTAAAGAGATCAGCACAGAAACAAAAGCGGCAATGACTGCATCACTAGTTGTGGGAGTCTGAGGAGTATCCAGACTGCCGCTAAATGGTTCTGGAGGCCACGGCTCTAGTCTGAGGGGCAGACAGAAAACCACACGCCTCATTGGAGATGTGACACTGTCCTGGTGACAGGCTCCCAAGGGAGATCGGGCCGGAAACGAGAGATGGCCTCACGTCCTATGTGTTCTGAAAGGCTACAAGGATTTCCACCAGTACTGAGACAAACCTGTACCTGAATGCGGCCCTCACAGGTGGCGGTTTCCCTATACCAGTGGTTCTCAACTTTCCCCATGCCGCAACCTTTTAATCTAGTGCCTCATGTTGTGGTGACCCCCAACCATAAAATTATTTTCATTGCTACTTCACAACTATAATTTTGCTGCTGTTGTGAATTGTAATGTAAATATCTGATATGTAGGATGTATTTTCATTGTTACAGAGGGGTCATGACCCACAGGTTGAGAACTGCTGCCCTATACCGATACGCACATTTCTCCAACTGCTGACAAGACACAGATATTTACTTCAATTTTCGCTATGAAAACAACATGACAACCATAAAGAAAATTTTAAAGAAACCTGTTCAATTGGTATTATGACACATTTTTTAAGAGTCATGATCATAGTATATACGATGTTGTTCTCTCTTTGATTTAACATTATGTCACAAATTCACAGTCATTTTAATTTAATAGTTAACACGGTAGTCAACTGAGTTGTGCCCCATCTTTCCGGTCTGGAGTTACTCCCTGTGGCCTGGTGAATGTCTCTGTGCGTGCACCTCCCTCAGTTGTGACCGTCACTCTGGGTCTGGAGTTACTCCCTGTGGCCAGGTGAATGTCTCTGTGCGTGCACCTCCCTCAGTTGTGCCCATCACTCTGGGTGTGCAGTTACCCCTGTGGCCTGGTGAATGTCTCTGTGCATGCACCTCCCTCAGTTGTGACTGTCACTCTGGGTCTGGAGTTACTCCCTGTGGCCAGGTGAATGTCTCTGTGCGTGCACCTCCCTCAGTTGTGCCCATCACGCT
>CAUYPK010053600.1:0-13060 GCA_963574355.1 Loris lydekkerianus | reverse complement strand
GAAAACAAAAGAATTATACAACAGATCAATAAATCCAAAAGTTGGTTCTTTGAAAAGATCAATAAAATAGATAAACCCTTGGCCAACCTAACCAGGAAAAAAAGAGTCAAATCTCTAATTTCATCAATCAGAAATGGTAATGATAAAATAACAACAGACCCCTCAGAAATTCAAAAAATCCTTAACAAATACTACAAGAAACTCTACTCTCAGAAATACGAAAAATCTGAAAGAAATAGACCAATACCTAGAAGTACGCCACCTACCAAGACTTAGCCAGAATGAAGTGCAAATGTTGAACAGGCCTATATTAAGTTCTGAAATAGCATCAACTATACAAAACCTCCCTAAAAAGAAAAGCCCAGGACCAGAATTCTACCAAACATTTAAAGAAGAACTAGTACCTATATTACTAAACCTCTTCCAAAATATACAAAAAGAAGGAATATTACCCAAAACATTCTACAAAACAAACATCACCTTGATCCCCAAACCAGGGAAAGACCCAACAAGAAAACAAAATTATAGACCAATATCACTAATAAATATTGATGCTAAAATACTCAATAAGATCCTAACAAACAGAATCCAATGACACATCAAAAAAATTATACACCATGACCAAGTCAGATTTATCCCAGGCTTTCAACGCTGGTTCAATATACAAAAATCTATAAATGTCATTCAGCACATAAACAAACTAAAAAATAAGGAACATATGATTCTTTCAATTGATGTAGAAAAAGCTTTTGATAATATCCCTTCATGATCAGAACACTTAAGAAAATTGGTATTGAAGGGACTTTTCTTAAACTAATAGAGGCCATCTACAGCAAACCCACAGCCAATATCGTATTGAATGAAGGTAAATTAAAATCATTTCCACTTAAATCAGGAATCAGGCAAGGTTGCCCATTGTCGCCATTGCTCTTTAACATTGTAATGGAAGTTTTAGCCATTGCAAAAGGCTAAAGGGAAGAAAGGGAAGAAAAGGCGATCAAGGGTATCCACATAGGGTTAGAAGAGATCAACTTTCACTCTTCACAGGTGATATTATCTTGTATCTGGAAAATACTATGAATTCTACTACAAAACTTTTAGAAGTAATCAAGGAATACAGCAATGTTTCAGCCTACAAAATCAACACCCATGAATCTGTAGCCTTTATATATAGCAACAATAACCAAGCCGAAAAAAACAGTCAAGGACTCTATTCTTTTCACAGTAGTGCCAAAGAAGATGAAATACTTGGGAGTGTACCTAACAAAGGACGTGAAAGATCTCTACAAAGAGAACTATGAAACTTTAAGAAAAGAAAATACCTGAAGATGTTAACAATTGGAAAAACATACCATGCTCATGGCTGGGAAGAATCAACATGACTATACTACCCAAAGCAATAAAATGACTATACTACCCAAAGCAATATATAATTTTAATGCAATTCCTATAAAAGTTCCATTGTCATCTTTTAAAGATCTTGAAAAAATAATACTTCGTTTTATATGGAATCAGAAAAAACCTCGAATAGCCAAAACATTACTCAGCAATAAAACCAAAGCAGGAGGAATCATGCTACCAGACCTGAGACTGTATTATAAATCGATAGTGATCAAAACAGCATGGTATTGGCACAAAAACAGGGAAGTAGATGAATGGAACAGAATAGAGAACCAAGAGATGAATCCAGCTACTTACCATTATTTGATCTTTGACAAGCCAATTAAAAACATTCAGTGGGGAAAAGATTCCCTATTTAACAAATGGTGCTGGGTGAACTGGCTGGCAACCTGTAGAAAACTGAAACTGAACCCATACTTTTCACCATTAATTAAGATAGATTAAAGATTTAAACTTAAGGCATGAAACTATAAAAATACTAGAAGAGAATGCAGGGAAAACCCTTGACGAAATCGGTCTGGGTGAATATTTTATGAGTAGGACCCCCCAGCCAAGAACACAGTATGTAAAGCAAGCAGACAGCTCTCAGAATGGGAGAAGATATTTGCAGGTTATGTCTCTGACAAAGGTTTAATAACTAGAATCCACAGAGAACTCAAACATATTAGCAAGAAAAGAACAAGTGATCCCATCTCAGGCTGGGCAAGGGACTTGAAGAGAAACTTCTCTGAAGATGACAGGCACATGGCCTACAGACATATGAAAAAATCCTCATCATCCTTAATCATCAGAGAAATGCAAATCAAAACTACTTTGAGATATCATCTAACTCCAGTAAGATTAGCATGTTATCCAGTGTGATGAAAATATGTCAAATGGCCTATAAAACCAGTGTATGGTACTCCATGATTGCATTAATATACACAGCTATGATTTAATATATATATTAAAAAAAGAAAAAAAAAACACAATAAGTAAAGCAAGTAGACCGCCCTCAGAAAGGGAGCGGATATTTGCAGGTTACGTTTCTGACAAAGGTCTGATAACCAGAATCCACAGAGAATTCAAACTTATTAAGAAGAAAAGAACAAGTGATCTCATTTCACTATGGGCAAGAGACTTAAACAGAATCTTCTCCAAAGAAGACAGGCGCATGGTCTACAGACACATGAAAAAATGCTCATCATCTTTAATCATTAGAGAAATGTAAATCAAAATCACTTTGAGATACCATCTAACTCCAGTAAAAGTAGCCCACATAAAAAAATCCCAAAACTACAGATGTTGGCATGGATGGGGAGAAAAGGAAACACTTCTCCACTGCTGGTGGGAATGCAAACTAATACGTTCCTTTTGGAAAGAAGTTTGGAGAACACTCAGAGATCTAAACATTGACCTGCTGCTGGATCCTGCAATTCCTCTTCTAGGAGTATATCCAAAAGACCAAAAATCACTTTGCAAAAAAGATATTTGTACCAGATAATTCATTGCAGCTCAATTCTAATAGCCAAGTCATGGAAGAAGCCCAAGTGCCCACCGACCCATGAATGGATTAATAAATTGTGGTATATGTATACCATGGAATACTATGCAGCCTTAAAAAATGAGACTTTACCTCTTTATGTTTACATGGAGGGACCTAGAACATATTCTCCTGAGTAAAGTATCTCAAGAATGGAGGAAAAAATGCACTCAGTACTTTTATGAAACCAACTTATATTTACTCAGACTTTCTTATGAAAGATAGAACACAACTATAGCCCAGGATGAAGAAGAGAAATGGAATGGGAAGGGAGAGGAGGGGGAAGGTTTGATAAAGGGAGGATAAAAGGCAGGACCATACCTATGGAGCATATTGCAAGGGTACAATTCAAATCTGTCAAGTGTAGAACATAAATGTCTTAACACAATAATCAAGTAAATGAGGCAAAAGCTATGTTGATTGGTTTGATGTAAGCACGTCAGATTGTATAAAAAACAACACATTGTACCCCACATATGCATAAGTGTATTCATGACCTATGTGTATATAACTTAAAAAAATAATAAATACATCAAAATTTTTTAAAAGCTATCAAAATTAGAGTACAAAAAACTATCAATAAAGCAGTAACCATTTCCAAAGTGCTATGCTCTACCCTCTACAACTTTACCCTATTTTCTGCCCAACTTCCCTAATTCTTTTCTCTTAAACTTAAATATTTCCCAAGTAGATCTCAAACTTTCAGATTATTTAGCCCAAACATGCAATGCAATTTTTAAAATTACAATCTTTATTGTATTTCCTTTCTCATATTTCTTACTTGCAGCACTTTACCAAAAAAAAATAAAAATAAAAATAAATAAACAAACAAACAAACAAAAAAACACATGGGAGCTAACTGACTTTTCAGGAATCCTATACAAATTCTCCCCCAAAAGTTTTTCCTTTGTTTGTATCTTGGTAGTAACTCCAGAGTTTTTAAGATTTGTGCTCTGGGATTAGAATTGTGCTCAGATTGTCTCTACAGAAGTGCTCTGTTCCCTCATCCAATGAGCTCTGCCTGCTTGTCTATGTGACACTCCAGTGGAAAGAAGCCAAGAGCCTATAGTAGCGATCCTGAGGAAAATTTCAGCAGCCGTGGCTGTGTAATTTAAAACCTCTGAAAAGTGTGCTTTGGTCCGTGCACAGTATTAGTATATCATGAAGGCTGGATGCAGCCCGTTCTCGGGAGGACTTCCTCGCCCGCTGCAGCAAAGGAAAGACTGAGAGACAAACCTGGGTGCAGCCGGAGAGGTCCAGATAGATGAGCTTGTGGCATCCATTCCCCAAGTTCAGGTACTGTAAGCCTTTGTCTGTGAACTTTCTGCAATAAGCCAAACTAAGATTCTGTAAGTTGTGGAAGTGCCTAAAAAGACAAGGCAAGAGAGGAAAGAAAGTAACTACCCTTTAGTTGTTCTCTCCAATCTTTCTTAAACCTCTATGAGAAAGTAAAACTGTGAATTAATCTTTTCTCCTTGCAGAGCTTCAACAGTTTAATTGTATTGTTAACTCACTCCCTGTTGATTAAAGGAAACTACTGTGGTATACCAGATAATGCATAATTACATTTTGAGTGAATATAATTCGTGAATACAAGAATATTTGCCTGGATTTTTAAGAAAGTTGACCGAGATAAAGATTTTTTTTTGAAGGAGGGGTGGGAAAGTGCATTCATATTGTTTAAAAGTTAGCTTTTGAAACCAAAGTTGCAGAGTTTATAGTCGCTATGAGTTTTTTTGAGCACTAAAATAACACTTAAATACAAATTAACTGTTAAAGGACAGCAAGAATTTGAGGCAGAAGAAAAAAATTGAACAACAAAGGCTCTTAAAATAGATCTGATAAGCAAATGTCCTGAAAAGATAGATTTAAATATGCATGATTTCTTAAGTAACAGTTTTATTATTAAGGTTAAAGAAAAACTAATTGGTATACAGAACTTAAACATGGGTTAAGAAGAACAGTCTGCAAATGAGTGGGCAACACATGAGAAGAATTAAAAACAACATCAGAGGCTATCGATCTCACTGGAGTTGGAACAGACTAAATCTAGCGTTACCACAATGACTAAATGAGAGCTTCCAGAAAAAAGAAGGGTAGTAATTGGTATGAGCCCACACTACCATGCAAGGGTTTGCAGTTTAAGGAAACACTGTGGACAATTTTCCAAGCCCTCCTAAGCATGGCATTTTTTAAAAGTGCAAGGACTCCCACTACTGCCTAGTTTTGTAATGGAATTAACAAAATGCTCCTGATTTGTGTTCTATAACAGTTTAACAGCAAATTACAAAAAAAAAAAAAAAAGAATCAGAAGTGAGGGGAAAATGTTTCTCTGCCCCTCAAAATCTGACAAATAAAAAAGTTTACCATCATATGAGATTTACAAGCATTGACCACTGATCAGATTTATTCCTAAAATATGAAAAACACATCTATATAATATAATGTTCCCATCCCATAGCAAATTACTTGATTTAGAACACACATTTCCATCTGGGAATGGTTGTATACACGAAACCTGCACATTGTACCCGTTGATTGCACTAATGTACACAGCTATGATTTAACAATAAAAATAAATAAATTTTAAAAAAAATCAACAAAGAGGGCAGGCTTTGGACTCCCTAGTGACAAGTAGGGCAGGCGAGGCCTTGAAGGAGAAAGCGTTACTAATACCCAAAGACAAGCCCCCTCCCCAGCCTCCCTTCCTCTACCCCCAAAAGTGGACTAAGAGTTGTGCCAAAGTTTTGGAAATGCTTTATCTTTCACTCCCTTGAGTATACCAGTGATTCAACTCAGTACAATTTTCTTAGGGAGGAGAAATGCAGGGGTGTCATTTCTAACTTCAGTTCTCTAATGTGTAGAAGGGAATAGCAAGGCCCTACATGATGGAAAATAGACAAGGTTTTGGAATCTGACTAAATTGAATTGGACTCCTAGCCCTGACACTGTGACTTCCCTAATCTTCCACAGATTATTTCTCATCTGTTAAGTGGAGATAATGTTTTGTTTTGTTTTTATACTTCGAATAATTATGGGGCAAACAGCTTTTCTAAACCCCAGTTTTCTCATCTGTAACACACATGTAATCTGATCTGCTTTTTCCTTTTAGAAGTATGACAATTAAATGAGAACACAGATATAATAGTGTTACCTCAAGGGTGACTTTAACAGTTAAAATCAGCATGGACATGGTAAAAGCTTTAGCATGGTGGCACATCCCTGGGGTCCCAGCTACTCATAAGGCTAAGGCAGGGTGATCATCATTTTAGCCTAGGAGTTCAAATTCAGCCTAAGAGACAGCATGAAACTCTGTCCCTAATTAATAAATAATCGGGATATACATATTATTATGTTACTACCTCAAATAACATATTTTTTTAGGGAGTTTATACTATCTTCTTTCATTGAATGGAATGAATACTCATCTGACAAGAGTGGCACACAGAAGCAATTCCAAGAGTTTGGAAGACACCACATTGTGTCTATACCTATACCAAACCCATATTCAATTTCTTTATCTTCAAGTGAGTAGTTAACAAATGCCAAAAATGAGAATTGAACTAGGGACTCTTAACTTCTGTGTCACAGACACCTTTGGCAGTCTGGTGAAATCTATGGACCCTTTCTCAGCATATGTCCTAAAATGCTTAAAATAAAATACATAAGATCACAAAGACAGCCAATTGCATTGAAATATGATTACCAAAATTTTTCTTAAAAAATGAGTTTAATAATAATATGTGTGCTTCTTTATTTACATATTAAATAATAAGATCTAGTGGCAGTTCTAATAACTACTGTGACTGTGAGGTAGTGATGTGTATCAATGATATTCTGAAATATTTATAACAACTGTAATGTGATAAGAACATATTTGTCCTTTATATGGATTTAAAAAGTTCTAGAGACTGATAACACTATTTTGTCTTTTACCTACATTTCAGTTAGAAATTAGTGAAATTAAAGATGATTATTTTATTGCCCATTAAAATTCACAAAATCCCTGAATTCCATCCCTGACCCTTTGGGGAAATCCACTGACCCCCCCTTGTCTTATCTTGTTTAGACAAAAGAGATTGTTAGACTAAATGACTCCCAATGGAAAGTCTCTGGTTCTCTTCAATGTGGAGCCTCATGAAAACCCTCAGTTTGAAAGCAAAGCACAAAGATCTTGAGTGGCCCTTAAGGTACACCTTTCTAGGGATTTATAGTGCCAGAGACTTAAAGTTGCTAAGGATAGGAAAAGTATCGCTAAACAGTGAAATCACACTTGGTAAATTTTATGCAATACTTTTTATTCTGTGTGTTGGCAAAAAAAAGTGTGTCCTCTAGACAAGTGAGATCTGAGTCATCATTTTTCCAGGCCAGAGACTATGTGGTAATTCTAATTACACTTTGAGGTAAAGTATCTACAGCTTATTTTTATCTTTTCCTAATTATTTGATAACTAAGTACTCCTTATTGAGGGGTGGGCTCTCTCTTTGTGATTTATTTATTTTTCTGTTGCTGCTATAATTTTTAAGAAATTATAATTCTTATAGAAACTACAGAGATTACTCTTTTCTCCTGTCTTTTGTCCATTGAGGTGATACATGTTAGATCTCCAACACTCGAAGGACCTGTCAGGAGGAATGTAAAATTATGTATTTAAATAAAAATTTTTCTGAAAATCTACCAAGACACAGCTTAATCTATGAAAGAGGGAATCTGCATGTGGATTTTTTTTTTTTTTTTTTTTTTCAGACAGAGTCTCAAGCTGTAACCTCTGGGTAGATTGTCGTAGCGTCACAGCTCACTGCAACCTCAAACTCTTGGGCTTAAGCGATTCTCTTGCCTCAGCCTCCCAGTAGCTGCGCCTGCCACAACGCCCGGCTATTTTTTAGTTGCAGTTGTCATTGTTGCTTTACCTGGCCTGGGCCAGATTCGAACCCACCAGCCTCAATGTATGTGGCCAGCGCCCTACCCACTGAGCTATGGGCGCCAGCTCATGTGGATTCTTTTGAGTTGAATGTTGGGCTCTTTAGTTTCACAGAGACAGTATCAAGTAATAGAATTCTGCAGAAAATCTAAATGATTTGGCCTAATATTTACTGGGTAGATCTTGAAATTGTCCAATCATGACAATAGCTTACTCTGTCTGACATTCTTTGATAAAACTATATATAACATGATAGTCCCTGACAATAAGAAACTTCCAAGCCATATGTTAACCAGTGTGATGAAAATATGTCAAATTATATATAAAACCAGTGTATGGTGCCCCATGATTGCATTAATATACACAGCTATGATTTAATAATCATAATAATGAAATGAAACTTTCAAGCCAATTGAAGGGTCTGTTTATCTATATGAAAAAATCATTAAATGCCACTATAACTTATATGGTGCCATTAAAGAGCAATGATCATAACAGTTTTATTCAGTAGTGTATGCCCAGAATGGTGCACATATAGTAGTTGATCAATAAATGGTGGATAAGTGAATGAATGCTGTCATTAGAATTCAGGAAAAGGAAAAATCACTGCAGACTTCTGTTAGATGGCAAGATTGAAGGTATCAAGGCTGTGGGGATGAGCCAAGAGAAGAAGAAAGGAATTTCAATGGTAGGGAAAGTGAAGCAGGTAGTAATCAGATGCCCAGATTTAAGCACTTCTCTTATAAAACCTGGGCAGGGAGGTTTGATTAAATGAGTCAATAGACAGTAGGGAAGAGTCTAGTCAAGGATACGGTAAGAAGGTTGTTCCAGAATGATACTTCATGTAGCATGAAATGAAGCAGACTGAAGAGACCAGAGGCAGAAATGGCAGGACACTGTGCCAGATGAGGTGCTGAGAGTGCCACCTAGGTTGTGGCAATAGAAATAAACAGAAAGGATTTAATTCAGGAAACATGTAAAGCAAAAAATTTCCTGGAATGAGCATGAGCTGTGGGCAGTCCTCATTTTCAACTTTCGAAAACTGAGTTAAATCCCAAAAGGAGTAAAGAAAAACATTCAAATAAAAACTGGCATTCACCATCGCCAAGAAAGGACAAACAAATTACATTTTTCTTCTGGCAAATGATTCCGTTGGAAAGAAACACTACAGGCAATGGAGAGAGAATGACAGCAGCAATCACCCACATTTCTCTTGTTGTCCATGAGTGAAAAACACTCTTGAATACGCAAGCATGTTTGAAACCATGGAAAACAGCAAAAATAGAGAATCATTATGAAATGCATTTTATGAAAGATAAATTACAATACATTTTTATATTACAAAAATTATCAGTATCAAGTAGTATTTATTCCGAATATTCTCTCAGTGGCAAGAACTAGAAGGTAAAACAAAACAAAATTCTTATTTGGATTCTACTTTTGTATCTTTTGCCCACTAATGGTATAGCTTCATTTGTAAAATAAATGACCCTAAAAAGTTATACATAGTTTATAGTAGCACTACATAAATTTCCCAGGAGAAAAAGTTATCTCAACACATGACTGGAAAAAAATATGTTTTAAGTTAAAAAAATAATTTGCAACGTGATATAAACTACTCCCAAATCATCTACTTTATAAGTTTAATTTTTCACAAATGGATTTATGAATTTTATAATCTCTCCATATATACATATACATACATGTACATATGTTCATATATAGAAATACAAATATACATACACATATATTTATATATCGTAGAATGGAATGTCTAAAGAAAAGTACTAAGTGATACTCTACATCACAGGTTTACAGGATCTTAGGAAATTTTTGAAAGGGTCTTAGGAATCCTCAGGGGCTTCACATTGGTGTCACTGCACCCAGCTTTCACCAACTCAAGAAAATCAATTGTTAGCATCTCTTCCCAACTCTACACTCAGTGGCATCATATTGGTAGCCTAAAATCAGCCATGGTGGAACTATTTACACCAGGGAAATCACTAAATCCTACCAGCCAGAACTTCTTCCTTCCCCATCCCAGGAAGTTGTTAAACATTTACCAGGACACTGCTGTTCTTAGACCACACTTCAAGAACTCCTAAAATACAGAAGGCAGTATGTGAATGGAAATGCATGCAGAAATAAAAACAATGAAAGAGAAAATGACAGTTTTAAAGCATGGGAATAATAATTTCAAGACAAAGTCTGAACAAATGGATAAAAGCATTAAAAAATGCCTTCCTTGGCTAAGAAAAAATTAAGTTTTAATGTTTAAAACATTTACCATGTTCCAGGAAAAATTAATTAAAGGAACACAATTATGCTTGGAAATGTTTTTAATTTGTAAGAGAAAATGAAAGTCTTACATCCATCATGGCAAAAAAAATAGGTTATCAACAAAGGAACAAAAAATTCATGCTAGTTTTATACTTTCCTTTAACCTGAAATATGGAAGTTTATACACCAACATTTATTGGGGTTTAAAGATAAAACAAAGAGCATGATTTAAGAACTATACACCAAAATAAGTTGTTTGTCTTCCAGACAATAGTCATCTTCAGAGATCAATGGCTGAAAATCTAATACACATGCATCTTTTCTTAAAAAGAGTTCTTAAAATTGTATTTCCAGTCATCATCAGATAAATCAAAATCAAGATTACAGAATAAGGAAATTGTGGGAAATAAAGACTATCATTGAATGGCCAAAACTAGAGTTAGGACTAGATAATCATTATAAATATGATTATATTTATATATATAAATATATATAAATATATAATATATTTATATATATAAATATATAAAAATCATATAAATATAATTATAAATCATTATAATATTAAATACAAACACAAAAATTATTAAAAGGGGTGTTAAATGACTAACAAAACCCACAATTAATATATAGTACAGGATAGTGGCAGTGGAGGAATGTCAAGTTCAAGGGAAAAGTGGAGAGAGAATTGAAATGTATTAGATTACTTGTCTAACACAGATGTTGTTAAAACTTCTAAATATTATTTATTTTGACTTTAATAATGAGAGAAATGCATCTTAAAGCATATTTTATAAAAACATACAAATATCCAATATTTAGAATATACAACAGAATGTGTAGGCACCTTTAAAATACCTTCAGATTATACAAGTAAACAACATAGTTCATATGGCAAAAACAGAAAAACTGAGTATATTGCAGTAATATAAAAACCAAAATATAAAACAATAAAAATAAAACCAGTTGGAGGTTGAGCAAGATGGCGGCCGAATAACAGCTTCCTTGCAACTGGGCACAGTGAGTCTGGGGAGATAAGACTCCAGGCATCTGTGGCTGGTGGGATCTGCCTATAATCATACCTTTGACAGTACAGGGAGTCAGCAAGGGACTTCTGGACCCCAAGAGGAGAACAAAAACAGTGGAAAACTGGCAAGTTGTTGCGTGTGTCCGATAGATATAATCCCACCGGCAGCTGTAAGTACAAGCAACAGTGAGACTGCAAACCGGAAAGGCCTTACCTGTGAACTGTTTCGGTGTTTTTGGAATTGGCACTCAGTAGAACTGCCTTGGGGAGAGCTTGAGCAGGAGTGCAGAGAACTTTGAGGATTGTCTAGAGCCCCAGACTGAGCCACTGAGCCGGACGGAGCTAATAGTGTTCAGCTGTGGGCCTCAGGGAGTCATTGTGAGAGAACTGCCCCAGAAGCTCTACCCTCAGGGTCCCAGAGCAAGGATCAGGCAGGACCTAGTAACCTAGTGACTGAGCAGCCTAAAGGCGGGGACTGAGCTATCTTACAGCCTCAACCCTCAGGGGCAGTGTGAGACCGGTTTTACACACTGAAGCCTCAAGCTATTGCCCTGGCTAGAGTGCTGTGGCATCACAGCTCATAGCAACCTCAAACTCCTGGGCTTGGTGCCACGCAAACCTCCATCAGAGCTGCGCCACGAACCCCGACCTGTGAGCTGTGCCCACCGGGCCTCCAAATGCCCTACCAGGAACTGCAGGAGCCGCGCAACCCTGCATCCTCCCTCCTGTACCCTCCCTACCTCCACCTGGCCCGATCATCTGGCCAGGGACTCTGGTAGCCATGTGCGCTCCGGACCTCTCCCTGCCTCTGCGCAGAGCACTTCTCCTAGCCAGAGACTGCTGGAGCCTTGGGCTGTCTGTGCCAAAGTCACTGGGCACCAGGCACTCCCAGAACCTCACACCCTGTTGCTGGATCTGGGTGTGTCACACTCCAGAGCTGCTTCCACAACCAGAACTCCCTGGCTGGGACAGCCCCAGAGGAACTACACAGGGTCACTCCCTACAAAGATCCAGCAACAATACAGTAATCCCACTAGGGTCTCATTTTGGACAGCCAACTCCCTAATTCTGAGGACGGCCAGAGGCAACGGTGAAAAAAAATCATGAGGCGAAATCAACAGAAAAACTCTGCCAATATGAATAATCAGAGTAGCTCAACTCCCCCCAAGGATCAATGGGGCAGACACAGCACAAGATCCCATGCACAAACAAATAGCTGAGATGTCAGAAATTGAATTCAGAATCTGGATAGCAAATAAGATTGAATTAGAATTCCAAGCAGTAACACAAAAGATAGCTCAAGAATTCAACAATTTCAAAGACCAAATGACCAAAGATTTTGAATCACTGAGACAAGAAGTTGCATCCCTCAAAGATCTGAGAAATATAGTAGAATCCCTCAGTAACAGAATGGAGCAAGCAGAAGACAGAATTTCTGACATTGAAGACAAAGCTTTTGAACACTCCCAAACTCTCAAAGAGGAACAGAAATGGAGGGCAAAAACAGATCACTCTCTCAGAGAGCTCTGGGATAATTCGAAGAAAACCAATATTCATCTTATAGGGAACCCCGAAAGCGACGAAAGGGCATCACAAGGCACAGAGTCTATTCTCCATGAGATTGTGAAGAACTTTCCAGACATGCCAAGATATTCTGAAATTCAGATAGCAGACAGTTTCAGAACTCCAGCACGACTCAACCCAAATAAGACATCCCCCAGACACATCATAATCAATTTCACTAAAGTTAATATGAAGTAGAAAATTCGGAAAGCAGCCAGATGAAAGAAAACCATCACCTACAAGAGCAAGAATATTAGAATAACTGCAGATCTCTCTGATGAAACCTTTCAAGCTAGAAGAGGATGGTCATCGACTTTTAATCTCCTAAAACAAAATAACTTTCAAC
>CAUYPK010053599.1:0-13156 GCA_963574355.1 Loris lydekkerianus | reverse complement strand
TGATGTGCAATCTCCAACCTTCTCTCCTGGTATAGCTCGAATCCTCCAGGTTACTTACTAAATTTCCATCCTTTAACTCTCCTTCTGGACGGGAGCCTCTGTGAAAAGCTGGCTTCAGTCCGCCATCTTGTCTCCACCCCCCCTCAAACATGTTACTTCTAAGAAAGCCTGAGTTCTGAGTGTTTCAGAAGATGAGGAAAGGGAGCTGGTTTTGCTCTAAACTTCTTTCCCTTGCCCAGTCCTTGGTTTCTTGCATCGTTGCCTATGAGTTAATCCTCTATTTGGACCCTGGTCTGTTTTGGAGTGCCTGTGGCAATTCTTACTTTGAGTTTTGTTTTGTTTCCTACTTCATCATGTAGGATAGTTTCTAAGGGATCTGAGTTCTGTCTTGTTTTCAGCAGGGTTTCTAGAAACAGGGGACCTGCCTTTGAACCTAAGCCCCTATTCCTAGTGCCAGTGTCTCTGTTACTGCCTGAACTTCTGCCTGTATTTCTACCACTCCAGAAGCCCCTTTTCTTCCCAGATGGGGTGCTGGTTGGTGACCTGCTGTGCCCCAGGAAGCCTGTGCAGTTCCTGGTGCTCAGTTCTCCCCAGAAAAGCCCATCTTGGCAGCTGTGTGGACCCTTCCTGGGGCACATAAGAGATGACAGAGAGAATCTTGGTAAGATGGGGACCAAATACTTGGCTTGAAACCTCCAATACCCAGGGGTCATTAAAATAACGGCACTACTGTCTAACTTTCAGCTTGTTGCAAGATTACATTTCAGGAGGTGTTCCACTTGCCTGCCAGTTACAGTTTCTATGTCTTGGGATTTCCAGCAGCCTTCTAGCACATGCTGGCATTTCAGATTCACTCAGTGCAATTAAAGAAATTGCATGACTGCTAGTTCTGCCTCTTTTTTCCTCCCTCAGATAAATTGTAGAATTCAACTTGATTAAAACATTTATTAAGTGAGATTTAATAGATTCCAGTAATGCTGTGTGTGTGTGTGTGCATGCCCTCATTATCCATTTCTTCCACGTGTGCCAAGAACGGCCATGTGCTTAGAGAATTGTTCATGGAACTCACTTTATTCTGCAATTTACCAGCAATGTCAGATTAGGGGCTTTAATGGATTCCTACACAGAAATTTCTAGTAGGGTTGTATTAGCAGCAAGTTTCATTAAAAGGGGCTATTTTTCTCTACTGGGATTTCAGTAAAGAGACAATGTTTATTTTTTTCCAGTGGAAAATTGATTGTAACTAAGAGGATACTTGGCTTGAAAGTGGAGAATTATCATATCATATGATTAAATGAAAGCTTACCTTGTTATAAGGTAACTAGACATATCCCAGAAGAATTGAGACAATGTTTGATTAAGCCAGATTTTCCTACTTTATATTCAAGGAACAAATTAAAGAATAATTGAGATCCTTTTCAGATCTTTTATAAGCTGCATATATAAAGCTTCAGCTCCAGGTGGCAAAGCAATTAGCTGATGAATAAAATCAGCCCCACTGTCATTTGTCAGATGTTTAAATTCTATAAACCAGATAAATTAATGTGTTCCTTAAGCCAAATAAACGGTCATGCTCTCCATGTTACCACTCGATTCTCTTGGGGAAATGTTGGAAGCGTGTTCGTAGAAAGGCTAGGATCTACTTAATCAGAAAGGTTGAAATTAAGTTGCCCATTTGATTTTCTGAAATAAATGTCCGTCTGGCACAAAATCTTATTTTCTAAGCAAGGTTATTAGACACGATGGTTTGGTTTGTTTAGTAAACCGAGGGCAGGGCTAGACTGGGCGTTGCATTGTCCCGGCTCTGTCGTTAAAGGTCTTTGCATTTCCTTGTTACCAGCATTGCAGTTATTCCCAAGCAGCTGAAGGTTGATTTCATTTATTCATTTATTAACATGGAGAATTGGAATCTCTGTTGCCTTCCTGCTTCCAGATTTATTTTTGCTAGGTGAGTTTCCTGGATAAGTATAATGTGCCATCATTGCCTGATGACATAATAGTTTTTTCTGACATCCATATCTAGGGGAGGTAAAGTTGAGTCCTGGAGGACATGATTTAACTAGCTGGTGACTAATTTTTGTTGACTAGTTTTCCTCCTCTGCCATTTTCAGTAGAAGCATTGTTTTCAGGGCCTGCTGACTGGGTGTTTACTCTTTGCCACCCGGTTTTCTTGGCACAGTGTTGATAGTTCAGTCACTTAGATGGTCCCTTAGAATCTTCCTATTCCAAGTTTGGTTCTGTGACCAGCAGCATTGGAGTCCCCTGGGAGCTTACAGAAACTGCAGAATCTCAGGCCCCATCCCTGTCTGTTTGATCATTACATACTTTTTGTCAGATTCTTATGACATTAATATTTGAGGAGAACTGTGTCAGAGGTGAGTTATGAAGTCAAAGTGTATAGCCAAAAGGAATGTCTACTTTGTAGATTTTTCTGAACTGAAAGTCTCTGTTTCATGTTTTATTCCAGTTAGCCACTAGCCCTTAAAAAAAGGTAGCAGAAGAGAAGAGCTAGAACTCATTTATTATAATATTGGAGTCCAGCATTCTTTAGGAACTGTAACAAAAATTGGCAGTTATTTATAGAAATTGAATTTAGATCTTGCAGTCATTACCAAGAGGGCTCCAGATGCATTTTCCTGTTGAACTGCCAGCTAGCTATTATGTGTAAAATATCAGTCCCACTGTGGATAGTAGAGCGATGACTGGACTGGATACCCAGGCACCCACCAGATTACCAGCAAGCAGTTGCATTTGGAGTTTGGATTTCCCTGTCTGCAAAATGAAGGACTTGGAAGCAAATGATTCTAGGGTCTTGTCATGCTCTGAATGTTTATTATTTGATAGGACCATGTGGAAGTCTGAGGAAGGCACTCTCTATGTATAAACTCAGAACTAGTCCAGTGGCCAGAAACCAACCCCACCTGCAGGTTCTCCTGATGCTGTTGGAGTAATATTGTCCCTTGTATTCGATTTACAGCAGTTTGGAAATTATGTAATCAGATGCGTTCCCAGGGATCAAGAGGCAGACCTGCGAGTGTGATGCTGTGTGTGCACGCGTGAGCACAGTTGCGGCCTACGGTGGCCGTGTGAATATTCATGCTGTACTGGGATGGGCAGGAATAAAGCAGCGGCATAAATAGGTTTTAATGTAAAAAAGAATATGAAACTCATGAATAGCAGAAAGCTGCAAAATTCAACACAATCTTTGCTATAAATGAAAATCTGACATTTTCCCAACCCCCTGGTGTGTTGTATGCTGTTATTGTTTTCTTTTTTTTTTTTTTAAACCACAATCTGTCTTTTCTCTCTCTCTTTTTTTCTTTGTGCAGAGTATTTTATTCTGGTTTTCATTTGGAGGCTTATTTTAGGTTGCATGTGTATACTGAAGATGTTGAGGTGATTATGTTTTGATGCAAAGAGGCATGATTTTAAGATTTGAAGAAGGGCTTCTGAGAGAAGTTGAGTAGTTACAGAAAAGCTTCCCTTGCTCTCCCATTTGGAGAGTAGTCCCGTGCAAAGGCTGTGAGCAAAGAGGTGGCCTGTGAGTTCCTTTCTCCTCGGGGAATTGATTTGCTCACTAATTACTTCCAAGCTTCCTTTCTTCCTTCTTTCTTCACACAAAACTGGATTAATTGCCTCCAACGTGATCTAAACTAGAGATCGAGGGAGGAATAAGATGCTGTCCTAGCCCTTAAGAGCTCACATCTAGCAGAAGAATGTGTGGTCTGTAATTTCTATCTCTGCCAACAGCTCTCACTCTGAATTCTATTGTAATATGAGTATATAAGAAAAGCCATAATGGTTATTGGAGAGCAGTTTCATTTTCTGGTTACATGGTGTTTATTCAGATTCTTACAGGGACGTGTGTGTGTGTGTGTGTGTGTGTGTGAATATGTCTGTGTGTGTGTCTGTGTTGAAGGCTTTAAGTAACAGCTTCAGTGATACTAATAAAGCAGATTTTTGATCTCCAGAGGAGATAGATTCTCAGTGCGAAGTATGATATATTCTGGCAAGTGGGTTTGTGTCTAAAATTGAATATGTTAAAATACATCTAGGGATCTTTACGGGATCTTCCTGAGAATCTCTGGCTCTTAATATTGATTTTTGCTGTTTCTTCTGTGTGATGATTCTGGAGATACAAATTCTCTTTCTTCAAATTTTGCAGGGATGAGGCTGTGGGTTGTGGGTACAAAGGTGTGCCAGTTTTAGGGAAGTGGATGTCAAGCCTCAATGGGCAAAGAGATCACCCGGGAGTGTTTGCACAATGTGGATCACCACCGAGGCTGCTTCTTCACACCTCATATTCTGATATAGGAGAGGCGAGACAAGGCCCAGAAACCTGCATTTGAACAACTTCCCTTAGTGATTCTGATTTAGGAAGCCCAAAGGCACACTTTGACAACATTGGCAGGGAATTTCTCCATTTGGATCACAGCGAGGCATAAGCCTAGGTGCTAAATACTTTAAAAGTGTTTTAAAATTTTTGATTGAAAGAACACTCTGTGAAGCTATCAGTTTCATGGTCTGACAAAAGAAGAGTCATGAGGCTGCATCACATAATGTTTAAGACTTGAGGCCCTGGGTTTTCCTTCCCATTTCTGTGCTTGCTGGAAGCATATCTTTTGGTAAATCACTTAACCTCTTTAAACCTCAGTTTACTCAACTGTAAAACCAGGATAATACCAACAATCAAATCAAGTTATTGTGAGGGTTAAATGAAATAAGTTATGTAAAATGCTTAGTCCAGGACCTGGCACAGAGTGAGTTACTCAGTACAACTTGGGCTGTCACTGCTAATAGTTTGTAACAGCCAACGCACATGACAGTGAGTACGATTGCATCCTTTTCTGTCACGACTTTCTTCTTAGTCACCGTGAGCTCTTCGCAGAGTCCTAAGTTAATCAGCACAGATCTCCGAGAGCAGTCAAGGATTCCATGGTTACTTTGCCATGGCCCCCGTGAGCCGCTCCCGTCACGTTCGTGTTAAGGCAGGTCAGTGGTGGCTTTGCCCCACTGGGTATGTGTCTAAGCCCCTTCCAAGCCTGGCCACAAGGACTGATTTCACTCAGAAACGAGTCTAAGGGAGTGTATCTTCCTCTTCCTAGAGTGCACGCATTTTCTTTTGATGTGATTGTCATTTACTTGATAAACTGGAACAGATGATGCCTTGTTGGACAGGATTAACGCAATTGGCAGTCATGGTTTGGAGACCACGGCTGGCATGGTCTCAGGCCAGTGATTGCGGGGAACAGAGGATTCTCCAGAGGCACAGTGGTGCCTCCTCCAGAGACACTTAGCTTTTTGACTTTATTTAGGTGTCTGCAAGCTCATGTACTTCTAGAAGTGCTACTAGGTTTCATTTAAAGCTTGGGATTGGTTTGATTTAAGATGGCTTGTGTCTCAGGGCTTCACTAGCACAGACTGAGATTTCGGTTTTCTTATTGACTTAAATAATAAAGTATTATCAGAATCCCAAGAAGTGATCCACAGACTGATATTTATTGCTGTCTCACACTAGGCTTTCCTGCACTGTCCTCAAACCACTGCACCCTGGAATCACCTGGAAAGCTAGCTTGTCCACCCCTAGAGTTCTGATTTAATTGGCCAGGGGTTTCAACTTGAGCTTGGAAGTTTGGGAGTCTCCTTGGGTGATTCTTAAGTTCAGCTAAGATTGAGAGCCTCTGCTTTTAGAGAATTCCACACATCCTCATCTTTGGCTTTCTTTACATGTACCCTGGTATGTCAAACTCATCCTCTCCAACTTCTTCTACATTATTTTCAACAACAAAGAGAATTTCAGAATTACCTTAGATCAGTGATTCTCAATGAGGGTGATTTTACCCTGCAGAGGACATTTTCTGGAGATGGTTATGTCTGGAGACATTTTCTTTTTTTCTTTTTAAAATTTTTGAGGCAGAATCTCACTCTGCTGCCCAGGTGAGAGTGCTGTGGCATCAGTCTAGCTCACAGAAACCTCAAACTCCTGGGTTCAAGCAATCCTCCTGCCGTGGCCTCCTGACAATCTGGGACTATAGGTACTCACCTTGACAGCCAACTAATTTTTCTGTGTTTAGTAGAGATGGGGTCTCATTCTTGCTCAGGCTGGTCTTGAATTTCTGAGCTCAAGCTATCCTCCTACTTCGGCCTCCCAAAGCACTAGGATTACCAGTGTGAGCCATCAAGCCTAGCATGGAGGCATTTTTGATTGTCCCAACTAGGAGTGTGCTACTGGCATCCAGCAGGTAGAGGCCAGGGATGCTGCTGAGTGTCCTGCAGTGTATGGGACAGTCCCACAACAAGAAAGCATCCTGTCTGAAATGTCAGCAGTGCTGCCTTTGGGAAGTCTTGCCTTAGCTCAGTCTCTCTCATTTTACAAGTGGAAGGATGTGGTCCAGAGATGATAGTTTGATTTGCCCAAGGATGTAATTATTAGCTGAATAAAATTTCTAGCAATTGTAGTATTATAGTGGAACCCTGCCCTTATTCTCCAACTCTCTCCCTTTTAACCTACTGCCCTGGGAACATTAGTTATTCATCTTGTTTCCTTTCTCTTCTCAAATATCCCCAGGTTCTAGATGATTTGTTTCCTGTATTTTAGTATTACAAATTTCTTAAAAGCCAAATCTGCTTATGATAAATGGCATAGGCTCAACAAGTATCCCTTTTTCTTTGCTCTAAGATGGCATTGTTGCAACTTGTTGCCAGGCCTGTGTTGTTTTGTGTGGATAAGCACCTCTGATCGGAAGTTATATTAGTCTCTGATTAATTAAAAAAATAGGCAAATGAGGTAATTGTTACTTCATAAACTTGGTTTGGTGAGCAAAATGTTTCTAATTTAGGCACCCATAAAATGAAATAAAAGTTTTATTGGTGGTGAAAAGTTTGGCAGAGTCTGCCCAGGCCTTCTCCAGTGCAGAGTGTGACATGTGCATTCCTGTGCACATGTGGGTGTGAGTGTGTGTGCATATATGCATGTGTGAGTGTGTGTACACATGTGGGTGTATGTGCACGTTAGTGCATTCCAGATGTGGGTGTGTGTGCATGTGTGCATATGTGAGTATGTGCACACGTTGGTGTGTGCATGTGTCCATGTGTGTATATGTGAGTGTGTGCACCTATGGGTGTGAGTGTGTGCATGTGTACACATGTGAGTGTGTGTTCACATGTGGAGGTGTCTGCATGTGTGCACATGTGAGGACATGTGCATACATGGGTGTATATGAACATGTGAGTGTGAGTATGTGCACATGTTAGCGTGAGTATGCACATGTGAGTGTGCACACTTGTGGGTATGAGTGTGTGTATGTGTGCAGATGTGAGTGCATGCACATACATGGTGTGAGTGTGTATATGTGTGCACATATGAGTGAGTGCACACACATGGGTATGAGTTGTGCATTGGTGCACATGTGAGTGAGTGTACACACATGAATTTGAGTCTGTGTGTGTGTGTCTGTGCACGGACACACATGCCCTCTCCTGGGGCACAGGCAAACTCTCAGCCCCCAACTGCTAGAGAGAGTTTAGGAAGGTGATGGAGACCTTGAATTAAGGACCTGTGAGTCCACCTACCTTCATTTACATATTCCCTTTATACCTTCCATCTTCACCCCAATGAAAAGTCATTAACTGGTTGTTTCTGGAAGGTATGATTTGGGGATTATGCATATTTGCTTCTTATTATTCCTTGTATTTTTTCCCTGTGAACATGTTTTTGTAATAAAATGAAACTATTTATTCAAATAATAGAACTTTATTCTCAACATTGAGTGTATCAGATGGTGACAGACGCCTGGGCACCATGCCTGGACTCTGACTCAGTTGGTTGGGGATGTGGGAACAGGAGGGGGGGTGTAGGGTGGGTGTTGTTTAGAGGGTTCCCATCTGATTCTTATGGGCAGCTGTTAGAAACTCCAGTCTCAGAGAATGGATCTCAAACTTATCTGCACAACGTGATGCCTCCAGGAACCTTAAAAAACACTGATGCCTGCGATCACCCCAGAGATTCTGATTTAATTGATCTAGGGGTGCAGACAGGGTTTTGGGAGTACTAAGATTTCCCCAGGTGATTCAGGAACTGAGGGGTGGAGTAGTACCTCTGAAGAATTTTTAAGGTGTGTTCTTAATTTTGCCGTCTTACCTATAAGGATATTGGTACCGGCCCACCTCTGCTTCTCCTGTTGAATGAAAGTGAAGATGGGCTTGCTCTAAACTTGAGCACAGGTGCTCACACAGCAAGAAACAATAGTCCCTCTTCTTTGGGATGCAATAATGATCAATATTATAAGAGCATGAGTTACAGATTGTGACGAAAGAATGAGGAGATTTTGCTTATCGAGACTGCTTTACCTTCATAAACTACTCTAAATAGATTCATAAGGAGTCAGGAGCTATTGATGCATTTAGGGCATAAAACATCCTATACAATAATTATTAATAATTGTTTTTAGTCTCCTGTTATTTTTGTCTTTTCTTTTAGTCTTTTTTAAACATGGGGAGGGTTTCCTAATGCTTTTATCTTCATGGACTCTCACTACGATGGTGTCCATGTTGAATTCTGGCTGTTTTTTTGTTATCAGCCCTGCAGCTTTTTAGGATTATTTAAAAGGGCTGCTTCTTTTGCTATGACAAGGGGGCTTCCTGGAGGTGTGAGCAGCTGGGCTCCCAGGTCTGGGGCTCTGTCTGTGATGGGCTCAGTAGCAGGGAGGGTCTGGAGAGCATTCTGGCTGCAGCCCTCTCTGGCTTCCTGCTTCTCCTCAGAAGCCACTTGGGAGCAGTGTGGCCTTACCTATGAGGGAGGCTCAGGGAAACTTCCTGGAACTGACCAGCACAGCCAGGGAGCCTGGAGGCCCCGGTTGATGACAAGTGAAATATTTCACAGAACATAAATCTTTCATCTTGCAAATGTTCATTTGGTGCGAAATCAGACAGTGGGCAAGGAGTGGACAGAGTCCTTGTCCCAGTGAATAAAATTAAAGGATGGAGTCTCGTGCCTTTGTTCTGTGACTGGAGAGTGTGAAGTTTGCAGAATAGAAGATTTTCTTCCTATGGTGGGTCCGTTGGCCATGATGGGCTCCAGAATGGGAGACAATGGCATATCCTCCCCTTTATCTCACTGATGATAGAGAGAAGGGAGGGGAGTAAGCAGGCTCCTCTCACTAGCTGATGTGATAACGTTCTGCCCTGTGACTCTTCCTGGTTCTGAGCTGCTCTGACAGATGCCAAGAGAAGGTCCTTACAATCTTCTTCTCCTAATGGGAACTTCCTAATGTCCTATCTTTGTTCTGGGCCTCTGAATTATATTCTTTTCCATGCATGCTTCTCACCTTCAAAGACTGTATCTGAAGTATTATTTTGCACGTGTCTGTGACTACGTGATTAGCCTTGTGTCTACATTTTTGACCCTCTCTACTTCTTCAGGCTTTTAAGATCTACTCAGAAAGGGAGAGAAGAAAGGACACACAGGGATCTGGGCTTAGAAGTCCGGGGAGCACACGGGCAGAGGTGCAGGAAGGCAGGAAGAGTAAGATGACTAAGCTGCTCCTCAGAATTGCCGAGACTGCACAGAAGCAGGAGTTGAAGTGTGAACCTCTTAACATGGTTTTTGGCTGGCTGTGAGCTGCCTCTTGGGTAACACCATTTTCCAGTTATTATCCAACCACGATATTTGCTCAGTCCCCTTGTAGTCATCTGTCCCTTGCTGAGAATAAACCCAACCTTGGGAGGATAGGAGGGAACTTGTCAGGTGAGTGAACAAATAGACCCCTCTGGTATTTTCAGCCTCCCCCTAAAAGCAGGAGAGAAGGACCCTAACTGCTGGCTTTACTGTCCTGCATGTGGAGGGGGTTCCCAGAGGACATGAGACACATCCAGACCTTGGAGATCTGGAGCTAAAACCAGGGAGGCTCCAGCACGTAAGCTTTCTTGTGTTCCCTGCTGCTCCTCCCTTCAAAGACAGACACCCAGCCAGCTCCAGGTGGTCCAAGTCAGATGTGTCCTTGGTAGTCTTAGGACCTTCCTACACTCGAGGTCCCTTTGGTGATGTGGCGTCTCTTTTGCTTTGGAGGTACTAAAGGATCCTGGCTGCTTTAGGGGAAAAATGGGGATTTCTAGGCATCCTTTAGCTGAATTTAACCTAAAAGTCAGTAAGCCATCACCCTAACTATTTCTTCAATTGCATCCCAGGGTGACATGGAAGCAAACAAAGTTTTGACTCCATGACTTTGACTAATAAAAGTCAAAAGTCAACTGGACACCAGACTTAAAAGAGAGCATTTTATCATAGGGGCAAGATTTAGGTCTTTTGTGACAAACTTTAGGGGACTCTATAAAAGCAATGAAATAAGAACTGGTCCTGGGAACATATAAAGAGACTATTTGTGTCATGACATGGAAGGTTCCTAACGTAAACAGATAAAACAATTAGGGCTGGCACAATTACTTTGAACATAGCTCAGTACAGCAAGATTAATGGAGACTCCATCCTTCTGCACAGAGGTCTTTATTCTTGCCTGGCTGGGGGTAATGGAGCCCGTAATAAACATGTGGGGCACCATGCTAAGCACATTAAATGTAGTTTTCCGTTTAATCCTCACAACCACCTAAGGGGTAGGTACTGTTACATCTCTGTTGTGCAGATGAGAACACTTTGCTCAGAGTGGCTAAGCCACCCCATGGGTGGCAGATGGAGGTGCTTCTGGAGCTTGTGTTCTTGTAGGACCCTCTCCTTTGAGAGGTTCTCTGCTACTCTTGGGATAGGAGGATGCTTCAAGGTGCTGAGCCTCATGGATTTTCCTACAATGGGATAATGCATGTGAGAGTAAAATCCTCCTTTTCATTTAGGTTAATCATGCTGGCAAGTTAATTGTGAGAACTCTGGGCTGAGGGACTCTGCCTTGTCAACATTGTGCTAGGTAGAATGAAAACCGGTTCGTGACTCCGTTCTAAGTGCTTTGAATAGTGATAGTGAATGTTCACATGGCATTTTTGAACCAATTTCTTCTTGAAAGAAAGTAAGTTGAGAAATGAACAATTTCTGGGTAGAAGAACAAATATAACACCCCCTGCACCATGAAAAACAAACCAGGATTTAAAATATCAATAAAACTGAGTAGAATTCCCTCACTTTGAAGGTGGATGCTTTTTAAGGGTTCTTTCTCTATTTACTTTGAGAGCTATGGGTGACTTTACCTAGCACCTGGAAGAGCAAAAGGTGAAGGAGACCTGTCTCTAGTCCTGCCACCAATACATCCCATGGCTTGGGATGGGAAAAAGTTGCCACCTCTACCCCTTCACCTCCCCACTACTCACTGGTCATGTGTTTGGAGTGACATGTCAAACAGTGGAGGTCAACATGTAACTCATGTTCTATCTGGCTCATTTGATCATTGTAAATACTGGGTTTCACACTCTTATATATCAGGTACAGTGTTTTACTTTAATTCATTTAATCACAACACTCCCATGGAAAGGATTATTCTTATCCTGATTTTGCAGATGAGCAACGGGAGCACATAGGAATTGATTTGCTCAGGGTCACTTACACCTGATGTCTGATATTATAATACAATAAAAAAATGTATATTTGGTCTTAATCCCTGGTTCCTCGCACAGATCTCCTAAAACCTTTGTAATTTCCTAAGTGATGGGGGCGAGAGGAGTATCTTTTGTTGTTCATAATAAGCTCCCTTCAGTGGTACCTGAGTTTATGCTAATAAGGTAAATCTTGGGCTAGTCTCAAGGTGGGGGCTGGTTGCCAGAGGAAACAACCCCTTGATTAAAGGATTGGCACTTCCGGCTCTAACCCCTGACCTCTACAACAGCAGTTCTCAACCTGTGGGTCACGACCCCTTTGTAACAATGAAAATACATGGCGGCATTAGGAAGGTTGAGAACCACTACTCTGGAGTGACCAGTGATTTATTCAACTATGTGTAATGAAGCCTTTGTAAAAGACATCTGGGTTGGAGGGCATCTAGGTTGGTGAACACATAGAGGTTTGCATTTCAGAGAGGGCTTGGAGGCTTTGTGTCCCTTACCACACACCTGTTCTAAGTATCTCTTCCATTGGGCTCTTCCCAAGTTGTATTTTTTGTAACAAACTCATTAGAATAAGCAAATTGTTTCTCTGAATTTTCTTGAGAGGGTGTAATGGGCTGAAGTTGTAGCTGGGTGATCAGAAGTATGGAAGGCCCTGGGCTTGTGAGTAGTGTCTGACATGGGGGTGGTCTTGTGGGACTGAGCCCTTTGCTGGTGGGATCTGATGCTAACTCCACATAGGCAGTGTCAGAATTAAATTGTAGGAAGCCTAGTTGATATTGGAGAGTTGGGAAGTTGGTGGTTGGTGTTGAAAATCTCCCATATCTGGTGTCAGAAGTGTTGTGAGTAGAAGCAGATCATAGCAATGTGGTATAGTCAGGCTGAAACCTGACTTTTCTGAATACAGTGGATTTTTAAATTTTCTCTCATTGAACTTTGTTTTAATGAGTCTCAAAACTTTGTGACAGATTTTTGGTCAAGTAATTTCCATTAAAAAGATTTTAAAAACTAATACCTTAAAACTGAACACAATGATTTTAACAACCTCTATTTATTTATTTATTTATTTATTTTTATTAAATCATAGCTGTGTACATTAATGTGATCATGGGGCACCATACACTGGTTTCATAGACTGTTTGACACATTTTCATCACACTGGTTAACATTGCCTTCCTGGCATTTTCTTATTTATTAGTTATTATCATTATTATTTATTATCATTTCTTAGTTATTGTGCTAAGACATTTACATTTCACATTTACTAAATTTCACATGTACCTTTGTAAGATGCACCGCAGGTATAATCCCACCAATCACCCTTCCTCTACCCACCTTCCCCCTCCCACCCATCCCATTCCCAATTCCCCCTATTCTTAGGTTATAACTGGGTTATAGCTTTCATGTGAAAGTCATAAATTAGTTTCATAGTCGGGCTGAGTACATTGGATACTTTTTCTTCCATTCTTTAGAACCCTTACTAAGAAGAATATGTTCCAGCTCCATCCATGTAAACATGAAAGAGGTAAAGTCTCCATCTTTCTTTAAGGCTGCATTGCATGTTGAACTTTATAAGAAACAGCTGAAGTTAGCATCATTTTATATTCCCAGCAATTTG
>CAUYPK010053598.1:0-24232 GCA_963574355.1 Loris lydekkerianus | reverse complement strand
TATAACCCAACTATAGCACAAGACTATGGGGAAAGGGCCAAGGAAGGGGAAGGGAGGGGGGAGGTTTTGGTGGAGGGAGCGTAATGGGTGGGGCCACATCTATAGTGCATCTTAGAATGGGTACAGGCGATTGCACTAATGTACATAGCTATGATTTCACAATAAAAAAAAAAAAAAAGTAGCTGGGCATTGTGGCAGGCGCCTGTGGTCCCAGCTACTTTGGAGGCAGAGGCAGGAGAATCGCTTGAGTCCAGGAGTTGGAGGTTGCTGTGAGCTGTGATGCCAAGGCACTCTACCCAGGGCAACAGCTTGAGGCTCTGTCTCAAAAAAAAAAAAAAAAAAAAAAAAAAAAATCAGGTGAAAAGAAAAAAAACTCACGTGAATTGTCTCTGAAACGAAAAAAATGGAGATGAGTATATAGTTCCCTACCTCCCTGGATAAATCTGTGGGGTTTAATTTCCTGCAAGCAATGAGCTTTCCAAAGAATACACATTGTTCACCCTGACCTCACCTTAGCCATTCATTGATCTCTTTTCTCTGTGATAGAAACCCTTCACTCCCTTAGTCATCTTATGAATACATACCTAAGGGGAAGTTGGAAAAAATCTTCTACTTGTATTTTCACTCTTCCATCACCTCAAATTCAACATGTTAAAAAAAAAAAATTCAGCATGTTATATTTCTGGAGGAAGAGAATGGTATAAAGAAAAAAACCTTTGAAACCAGACAAACATGGGCCCAAATGCAGTCTATCCTTTACCATAGTAATAGAATTTTTAGCTGGCCATGAGATTGCCTAGAATAGAACGACTCTTCCATGGCCGTGTAAATAAATTGTGGCCAAAGAGATGTGGGCAAAGCAGTAGAGTGCTGGTAAATTTTCATTTCTTCCTTACACCCCTCCTCACCCTCTCACTCAAGGTATGTATATATGTGTACATAAATGTATTCTAAATTTTACTGATATGAAAGATATGCAATTTATAAATTATAAAAAAGGACAGTGCTCTTTATCATAAATTCCATATAGCTAACTGAATCTTACAGAATACTTTGGTTGATTTTTGCTAAACTCTTATATTCATGTGCAACCTATGATTGCAGTTCAACCATGATTTATACAAAAGGAGTTGCAGTCTAACTTACATCTCTTTTCCTGATAAATGTAGTATTATTCAATCTGAAATATAATCTACTATTAAACCATTTCTCATCCTCTTTCAAATTATATTCATTAAATCAAGCTCTCTTTCAGCTTCAGCACTATGTATTGGAACTTCACTCATTTGTCAATGAGGGGAGTGACTTCTCTGCTGAGCTGGATAATAGTTTTAAAATACCAGAAGAATATTTTCTTAATGTTTTGTGATATTCATAATGTAATGTTACAGATACACCACATTTTTATTTATTTATTTATTTATTTATTTATTTTTGAGATAGAGTCTAACTATATCGCCCTCAGTAGAGTGTTGTGGCGTCACAGCTCACAGTAACCTCCAACTCTTGGGCTTAAGCAATTCTCTTGTCTCAGCCTCCCAAGTAGCTGGGACTACAGGCACCCGCCACAACGCCCAGCTATTTTTTGTTGTTATTGTTGTTGTAATTGTCATTACTGTTTGGCAGACCAGGCTGGGTTGAAACCCACCAGCTCTGGTGTATGTGGCCAGTGCCCCGGTCTCTGAGCTACAGGTGCCCATCCGATACACCATATTCTCAAGTTTAATCTGCATTTTAAACATTTGTATTCATTACTTTCCTAAGTTTAGACAATAAAATAATAAATCAAACCCTGACTTGTAGCAGTTGGCTGATTTTTGTGATGTAAAGATTCTCATCATGGCTGAGTTCAAACAGCCAGCATGAACACGGAATTGGGGGAAAAAAAAAAACCAAAAACGCAGTATTTCTACCATATGGATGCAATAGATATTTCATACCTTTATGGCTACTTGGAATCCTCTGAATTGTCTATTCATATTTTCTTATCACTTTTCAGTGGGGTTGTTTCTTTCTCTCTCACTTGTAAGAACTCTTTGTACATTAGCCATATGTATCATTTATCACTAGAATGTAAACTCCATGAATGTAGGGATATTTGTTTTATTTAGTGTTGCAAGCCAGTAGCACAGAAAAGATGTTAAAGCAAATATTTGTTAACTGAGTGAATGTGTTGCAAATATTTCCCCAGATTATGATTTGTCTTTTTATTTATTTGTATGCTTATTTTTTGCTATTCAAAAATGTTAAAGTGTATGTTGTCAAATATGTCTGCTTCTTCATTTATTGCATTCAAGTTTTCTGTCCTGTTAAAAATGTCGCTCTCATCCCAAGGTTAATTAGTCTCCTAAGTTTTCTAAAAGTTTTATTTATTTTTTTTTGTTGCTTTTAAATCTGGAATCCATCTGGAATTTATTTTTGTATGTGACATGCATTTCTTCCAGATGGCTATCCATTGTGCCACTACTGTAAAGAAATTATTTTTCTCGCTAAACTAAAATTCTACCTTTGTGGTAATTAAGTTCCCATGTATGCTGGACTCTTTTTCTGGTTCTCTAATTTGTTACATTATATATTTGCCTGCTTCTGGACCTTTATGACACTCTTGATGCACTGACTTAGCGGTAACTGTAATGTAATAACAGGGCACGGATGTGTGGTATTTACCAGATGCCTCGCTCACAAACCCTATGAGGTAATACTATTAACATCCCCATTTTACTGATGATGAACTTAAGGCACAGAGAGGTTAAGAAACGTGGTCAGCCTCACACCACCGTGAAGTAGCACAACCTTGGTTTGAACTTTTGCATTGCAGCTTTGGAGCCCATGTTCTTAACCATTGTGCCAAAGTGCTAGCCTTCTTAAAAAATAATTTTCATAGCTATTCTTGGTACTTTTTTTTCTCATGCTCTTCTTTAAAATAATTTTTTTTTTTAATTGAGACAGTCTCACTCTGTTGCCCTTGGTAGAGTGCTGTGGCATCACAGCTCACAGCAACCTCCCACTACTTGGGCTTAAGCAAATCGCTTGCCTCAGCCTCCTGAGTAGCTGGGACTACAGGCACCCAACATAATTCCTGGCTATTCTTTTGTTTTTAGTAGGCTGGGGCTGGGTTCAAACCCACCAGCCCTGGTGGATATGGCCAGCACCCTACCCACTGAGCTATGGGTGCCGCCCTAAAATAATTTTTGGTTCCAAAACAAAACCCAAACCTCTCTTTTGGGATCCTGATTAGAATTGCATTAACTTTATACATTAATTCTGGGAGGCATATGTTTTCATGATTAGGTCTTCCCATTTAGGAACATGATAAATTTTCTGTATATTCAGATCTCATTTTATGTATTCTGCATTAAGATTTTATAGTTTTCTTATATATAGGTCTGATACCTAGTACCTTTTTTTTTTTTTTTAGAGACAAGAGTCTCACTTTGTTGCCCTGGGTAGAGTGCTGTGGCATCATAGCTCACAGAAACCTCCAGCTCTTGTGCTAAGGCGATTCTCTTGCTTCAGCCTCCCAGGTAGCTGGGACTACAGGCGCCCGTCACAACGCCTGGCTATTTTTTGTTGCAGTTTGGCCAGGGCCAGATTTGAACCTGCCACCCTCCATATATGGGGCCAGAGCCCTACTCACTGAGCCACTGGCCCCGCCCATACCTAGTAACATTTTATCCTAAGTATTTTATAAGTTTTATCATTGTTGTAGATGAAAATTTTTCACCACTGTTGAAAGTATAGAGGACAACTTACTTTTTGTTCTGTGTGTATGTTTATATGTGCATATAAAGCGTCCACTTATCAAATTCTCTCTCTCTCTTTTTTTTTTTTTTGAGACAGAGCCTCACGCTGTCACCTGTGTAGAGTGCTGTGGCATCACAGCTCATAGCAACCTCCAACTCCTGGGCTCAAGCAATTCTCCTGCCTCTGCCTCCCAAGTAGCTGGGACTACAGGTGCCACCCCACTATTTTTTTTTTTTTTTTTGGTTGCAGCTGTCATTGTTGTTTGGCAGGCCGGGCTGGATTTGAACCCGCCAGCTCAGGTGTATGTGGCTGGTGCCTTAGCTGCTTGAGCCACAGGTGCCGAACCTCAAATTCTCTTATTAATCTGCAGTGTTTTTTATCACTTGAGTTTTCTAGGTACACAGTTATATCCCTTGCACACAGGGATAGTACTGTTCTCCCTTTCCCTTGTCCTCCCTCCCCCTCTTCTCCTGCCCCCCACTTTTTCCATTCCTTCCCTCCTTCCTTTCTTCTTTCCTTCCTTCCTTTCAAGCTGTCATGTAAGAATGTGATCCCAAGTAGCCTTATCTTCCAATCTTAACTGGATTTTAATATGGAGTTCCCCTAATTTAAATCTTGACTTAAATTTTTAAAAGTACTTTTTAGGTCAATCAAAAAATGTCTTCAGGCTAGGAAATGACAGTTATTTTCTTTATGATTGTATTTTTATTTATTTATTTATTTTTTTAGACAGAGCCTCAAGCTGTTGTCCTGGGTAGAGTGCCATGGTGTCACAGCTCACAGCAACCTCCAACTACTGGACTCAAGGGATTCTCTTGCCTAAGCCTCCCAAGTAGCTGGGACTACAGGCGCCCACCACAACGTCCAGCTATTTTTTGGTTGTAGTTGTCATTGTTGTTTGGCAGGCCTGGGCTGAATTCAAGCCTGCCAGCTCTGGTGTATGTGGCTGGCACCTTAGTCACTTGAGCTATAGGCACTGAGCCTATGATTGTATTTTTATTCAGATAAAATCATTTTAAAATCTTTACAGTAGCTATGCTATTTTTTCTTACTTTATTCTATTAGCTAGGACCTCCAAAATATTGAATAGTTATGGTGATAGCAGGTATTTCTATCTTGTTTTTTGCTTTTAATAGCAATGCTTTAGCAATTCATTTTTTAGCATAATTGTTATTCATTTTTGGTAATAGGGTTTATTATAATTAGTTTCTTTTGAGTTTTATTTTATTCCTTTGAAATAGATGTTGCTATTTTTCTCTTTTACTTGTTAATAACATTAATTGTGCTGGGTGTGATGGCTCCCACCTGTAATCCTAGCACTCTGGGAGACTGAGGTGGGTGGATCACTTGAGCTCACAAGTTCAAGACCAGCCTGAGCAAGAGCAATACCGTCTAAAAAATAGCCAGATGTTGTGGTGGGTGCCTGTAGGCCCAGCTACTTGGGAGGCTGAGGCAAGAGTATTACTTGAGCCCAAGAGTTTGAGGTTGCTGTGAGCTATGTTGCCATAACACTCCTCCCACGGTGACAAAGTGAGACTTTGGGCTGGGTATGGTAGCTCACACCTGTTATCCTAGCACTCTGGGAGGCCAAGGTAGGTGGATTTCCCTGAGCTCATAGGTTCGAGACCAGCCTGAGCCAGAGCAAGATCCCTTCTCTAAAAATAGTTGGGTTTTGTGGTGGGCGCTTGTAGTCCCAGCTACTCCAGAGGCTGAGGCAAGAGAATCACTTGAGCCCAAGAGTTGGTGGTTGCTATGAGTTATGACGCCACAGCATTCTACCAAGGGTGACAAAGTAAGACTCAGTCTCAAAAACAAAAAACAAAACAAAACAAAACAAACAAAAAAAGGGCGGTGCTTGTGGCTCAAGGAGTAGGGCGCCGGCCCCATATACCAGAGGTGGTAGGTTCAAACCCGGCCCTGGCCAAAAACTGCATTTGATCCATTAGTCTTTTCCCCAACTTTTTAAAGGATGTGGTAAAATACACACAATATTCAATTTACCATTAGTGACATTTAATTTATTCATGATGCTATGCTATCATCACCACTGTCTATTATAGTTCTAGAGTATTTTCTTTTTTTTTCATAGTTTTTGGCGGGGCTGGGTTTGAACCCACCACCTCCAGCATATGGGGTCGGCGCCCTACTCCGTTGAGCCACAGGCACTACCCACAGTTCTAGAGCATTTTCATCATCCCAAAAGAAAACCCCCTACTCATGGTCCCCTTTCCTCCTTCCCTCTAGTCACTGGCAACCACTGATCTGCTTTCTCTCTATGCTTTTACACTCTCTGGATATTTTCTATAAATCATATAATATCTGGCCTTTTGTGTTTGGCTTTATTAATTCACTTTTAAAAGATATCATGAATTTATGGATTTAAACATACTTGATGGATTTCAGTGAATTGTAATTTTTTTTTGAAGCTCAAATTCTCCTAGTTTGGGTCATTATAAGCCTCTTCAAATTGGCTTCTGGGTCCCTCCGATGCAATTATACTATTCTTTGGTAAATGGTATTGCTGTGTGCAAGATAAGCCAAGATATTCTAGGTTTATCTTGAACGTGTCTTGTTGTAGAACTGGAATCAACCATTTTTCTAACACTGATTTCATTCAGTGGAAAATGGTGTTTCAAGATCACATTTTGGGAACTAGGTTGGTTCATTGTTATTGGGTTGGTTGTTTCTAGGCCTTTTCAGCGGACAAAGCTAGGTATGTCTAGATCTATGTTTATATTTTCTAAGATAAAATACCTCATGAGTTTGTGGCGATATTTGCAATTCAAATTCAGGTCTATAGATTTTTACTTAACTTATTTTATATTACAATGGTATCTTTTTATGTCCATATTAAGAATCCAAGTTCTCAAGAGCACAGGGGATGATAGACTTAGAACATCCTGTGATTACTCACTTTTTGTCTCACATATCACTCATACAATCTCAGTGAAACAATAATAGTTAGTGAGAACAATTAAAATTTTTTACACTACGCACTCCCTATTCTCCCTCATTTTTTAAAATAATTTTACTGTACCTATGTTGCCTAAGCATATACATGTTATATACTGTACTGCCTTATAACTCTCATTTAGTCTTACTTCTACAGATAATTATTATGAAATTTCACAAAGAGGTGGCCAACACATAGAGAATATTTTATAAAATTTTATAATGAATATTTTGTAAATAAAGGTACTTCTAGCTACAGTTTTCCATTTTCTTTTTGTATGTAGATTGTATGGGTGACCTTTGAGATACCCTGTAGTATATGTCTTGGTGTTGATCATTCTGAGTCATTGTCTGGAACAAATAAGTCTGATAGTTTTTTTTTTGAGATAGAGTCTCACTTTGTCACCCTTGGTTGTAGTGTCACAGCTCACAGCAACCTCAAACTCTTGGGCTCAAGCAATTCTCTTGCCTCAGCCTCCCGATTAGGTGGGACTACAGGAGCCTGCCACAAGGCCTGGCTGTTTTTGGAGATGAGGTCTCACTCAAGCTCAGGCTGGTCTTGAACTTGTGAGCTCAGGTGATCCACCCACCTCGGCCTCCCAGAGTGCTAGGATTACAGTGTGAGGCACTGTCTTCAGGAAAGTTTTCTTCAATTAGGTTTTTTTTTTTTTTTTTCCTTTGGAGATAGGTTTCACTTCATTGCCCAGGCTAGAGAGCAGTGGGTCACTGCAGCCTTGAACTCCTGAGCTCAAGTGCTCCTCCTGCCTCAGCCTCCCAGGATGCTGAATCAATTAGATTTCTAGTATTTGCTCTGCTCCCTTGTTTTGTTTTTTTCTTCCCCAGGATCTTTGTTATCTGGTCATTGAATCTTCCTTGAACTATATCAACATGTGCCACTTTCTCTCAAATCCTTTTTCATCTCTTCATTTAATATTCATCTTTTAGAAAAAGAAAGTCTCTTCTCTTCACCTTCTATTCCTCTGAAGATGTAATCTAGTGTGTTTATTAGTTCTAGTTGGGTCTTTATTTTTGAAATATTATTTTTTTCATTTCATTCCTAATTCTTTCCTGAAATTTATTACCTCATTGCTGATTTTTCTAGGTTTGATTTACATTGTTCTTTTAACTATTATATTGTTTTCTTTATGTCCTTTAGTTCATTTTGAAATAGTTTGGTGAGTTTTGATCAGAGAGCATACCTGCGTGCTTTCAGTGATTATAATAGGGTATCTCAATGTGTGGTTCAACACCCTTTCAGCTGCATTGAGAAGTAAGAACTCCTTTTATAACTTTACCAAGAAATTCTTTCTTTCACTGTGTCAATATTTGCAATGATAGCTCAAAAGCAAGGAGAGATAAAATTGCTGGAGTTTTGTCGTAAATCAAGACAGTGGCACCAAAATGTACTCCTAATCATTTTACATACAGTTTTTCTCTTTTAAATTTCAGATTAATATGAGGGTACAAACAACTAGGTCACAATATTTGGATTTGTAAGGCTGAATTCCTCTTGTAGTTATGTCCCGCACCCCAAAGGTGTGCCACGTACCCCTACATTGTTCCCGTTAAGTGGGAGCACACCAGTCCTCCCCTCCTTCCTTATTCCCCCTCTTCACAACTTGAATTGAATTAAGTTTTTCTCCTATGTGGGCGTGTATTAGATTGTCTACTGGCTTCATGTTAATATTGAGTACATTGGGTATTTGTTTTTCCATTCTTGTGATAATGTTACTAAGAGAAATGTTTCAGCTTGATCCACGTTCATACAAAAGATGTAAAGTCACCATCTTTTCTTATGGCTGAATAGTACTCCATGGTATAAATATATGTAAGTATACTACAGTTGTTAATTCATTCCTGGGTTGATAGACAATTAGGTTGTTTCCACATCTTGGCAATTGTAAATTGAGCTGCAACAAACAATCCACTGCAAATGTCTTTATGATAAAATGAATAAAATGTTTTTTTCTGGGTAGATGCCTAGTATGGGGGTTGTGGTGTCAAAGGGGAGGTCTAATTTGAACTCTTTGAGGATTCTCCATACTTTTTTCCCAAGAGGCTGTAATAGTTTGCAGTCCCACCAACAGTGTAACAATGTTCCTCTCTCTCCACATCTGTGCAAGCATCTGTAACTCTGGGACTTTGTGATGTGGGCTAATCTTACTGGGGTTAGGTGGTATCTCAGGGTGATTTTGATTTGCATTTCTCTTATAATTAGGGACAATGAGCATTTCTCATATGTTTGTTAGCCATATCTTCCTCCGAGAAGGTTCTGTTATGTCTCTTGCCCAGTGATAGATGGGATTGTTTGTTCTTTTTTTCTTGATTAATTTGAGTTCTCTATAGATCCTAGTTATCAACCCTTGTCAGATTTGAACATGCAATTATCTTTCCCTTTCTGAAGTTTGTCTATTTGCTTTAATGGTTATGTCCTTAGCTGTGCAAAAGCTTTTCAGTTTAATTAAGTCCCATTTGTTTATTTTTGATGTTGTTGTGATTGCTGCTATAGACTTCATTATAAAATCTTTCCCCAGGCCAATAGCAAGAGTTTTCCTCACACTTTCTTCTAGAACTTTTATCATTTCATGACTTAGATATAAATTTTTTATCCATTTTGAGTCAATTTTTGTAAGTGGTGAAAGGTATGGGTCCAATTTCAGTCTTTTACATGTGGCTGTACAATTCTCCCAGTACCATTTATTGAATAGGGATTCTTTTCCCCAGTACATGATTTTGTTTTGGTTTATCAAAGATTAGATGGCTATGAGAAACTGGTTTCAACTCTTGGTTTTTTAATTGGTTCCATATGTCCATGTCTCTATTTTTGTGCCAATACCATGCTGTTTTTCTTTCTTTCCTTTTTTTTGTAGAGACAGAGTCTCACTTTATCGCCCTTAGTAGAGAGCCATGGTGTCACAGCTCAGAGCAACCTCCAGCTCTTGGTCTTAGGTGATTCTCTTGCCTCAGCCTCCCAAGTAGCTGGGACTACAGGCACCTGCCACAACACCCAGCTATTTTTTTAAATTGCAGTTTGGCCAGGGCTGGGTTTGAACCTGCCACCCTTGGTATATGGGGCCAGTGCCCTACCCACTGAGCCACAGGTGCCACCCAATACCATGCTGTCTTGATCACTGTGGACTTGAAATATGACCTAAAGTCTGATACAGTGATGCCTCTAGCTTTGTTTTTATTACTAAAAATTGCCTTGGCTATACAGGTTTTATTTTTTTTCTGATTCCATACAAAACAAAGAATTATTTTTTTCAGTTTTTCAAAGCATGATGTTGGTATGTTAATGGTGATTGCATTGAATCTATAGATTGCTTTGGGTAGTATAGACATTTTAACAATGTTTATTCTTCCCAGCCCAGAGCATAATATGTTCTTCTATTCATTAATGTCTTTTGCTGTTTCTTTTCTTAGGGTTTCATAATTCTCTTTGTAGAGGTCCTTCACCTCTTTTGTTAGGTATATTATTCCTAGGTATTTCATTTTCTTTGAAGCTCAATCAAAGGAATTGTGCCTTTGATTGCCTTCTTGACTTGACTGTTATTGGTGTATACAAAGGCTACTTACTTGTGGACATTGATTTTATACCCTGAGATGTTATTGTATTTCTTTTCTTTTTCTTTTTTCTTTTTTTTTTTTGTTTTGCATGGCTCTTTTCATTTTATTGCATGAAGGAGTTACACTAGTCCAACTTAAAAGCAGACCCCAAATGGTTACATTATACAAGCTGTGAAGTTTTTGAACTTGTGACAAGGGACAGAGGGAAAATGCTACTCATTGCAAGGAAATCCTCACTTATGCTTCAGTGAGCCACAGCACTTAAAACCCATGAACCTTCAGCTGATCATGCCCTTCAGCTGATTGTTCAGTCTCTACAAGGAACTGGCATATGTTCTTTTGCTGGTCACTCTGTAGCTGAATTAATTCTCCATATTCTGGATGCTCAATTATACTACCATTGCAGGCAAATTTCTTCTTAAACACCTTCACTAATTTCTTTTTTATCATAATCATCAGTGATCCCTTGGACAGTAGTAAGGGTCTTCTTACCATTTCTCTGTTGAATTCTTATATGGATATAATCCTGAAGGCCAGCAGGAAGCAGGTCATCACCCTACTTGCATCAGCAAAGGGTCAAAAGAGTGGAGGTTCTGAAAAGCAGACGTACGATACAATTACTTTCCCTGGTGGAAATGGCCTGTAGAAGGCGGGGACAGGAGAAGGGGGTTGGGGCGGGGGACAGCACATTGGGAAGTGAGGGGGCTTAAGGGGGAGGCTGCTGAGTCCTTTGTGCGATTCAGTGACTGGGGCCTTGTATTTCTTGATCACTTCCAGGAGTCTTGTGGTTTAGTCTCTGGGGTTTTCTAAGTATAAGATCATATCATTGGCAAAGAGTGAGAGTTTGACCTCTTCTGCCTCCATTTGGATGCCCTTTATATCCATCTCTTGCCTGCTTCCTTTGGCTAGAACTTTCAGAACTATGTTGAATAGTAGTGGTGATAGAGGAAATTCTTGTCTGGGTTCCTGTTCGAAGTGGAAAAGCTTTCAGTTTTACTCCATTTAGTACGATATTAGCTGTGGGGGTTTGTTGTAGATGGCTTTAATCAGTGTAAGAAATATGCCACCTATATTTATATTCTTAAGTGTTCTTGTTAGAAAAGGATGCTGAATTTCATTAAATGCTTTTTCTGCATTTATTGAGAGGATCATATAGTCTTCATTTTTACTTCCATTGATATGCCGCCATAAAAAACCAGCCTTGCATCCCTGGGATGAAGCCCACTTAATCATGATGTATAATTTTTTATTGTATAGCTGTAATCTATTGGCTACAATTTTATAGAGTATTTTCTATCAATACTCATTAGTGAAATTGGTCTGGAGTTTGCCTTTTTAGTTGGGTCCTTTCTTGGTTTTGGTATCAGAGTAATATTTACTTCATAAATGTGTTGGGAAGGTTCCTTCCTTCTTAATGTTTTGGAATAGATTCTGAAGTATGGGTATAAGTTCTTCTTTGAAGGTTTAATAGAATTCTGGTGTGAAGCTATCTGGACTAGGGATTTTCTTTTCTTCTTCTTCTTTTTTTTTTTTTTTTTTAGAAATTTTTTTTTGTTTCTTCAATCTCAGTGCTTGATATTGGTCTGTTCAAGAGATCTATTTCTTCCTAGTTTAGTCTAGGGAGATGATATAATTCCAGGTATTGATCCATTTCCTCTACATTGTCAAATTTCTGGATGTAGAGTTTCTTGTAGTAGTCAGAGATAATCTCTTGTATCTCTGTGGTATTTCTTGTTATTTCTCCTTTTTTTTGTTTCTGATTGAAGTTAATAGAAATTTTACTTTTCTGTTTCTAGTTAATCTGGCTCAAGGTTTATCAATTTTATTTATCTTTTTGAAGAACCAACTTTTTGTTTCATTAATTTTCTGAATGATCCTTTTGTTTTCAATTTTATTTATTTCTGATTTAATTTTGGTTATTATTTTTTTCTTCTGCCAGGTTTGGGATTAGATTGCTCTTCTTTTCCTATTTCGTTAAGATGATCCATTAGGTTGTTGATGTGCTCTCTATTTTTCAGATGTAGGCATTTAATGTGATAAATTTCGCCTTTAGGACAGTTTTTGCAGTATTCCAGAGGTTTGGGTAACTTGTAGCTTCATTGTTGTTATATTTGAGGAATTTAATAATTTCCTCCTTTGTCTCTTGACCCAACTGTCATTCAACATAAGGTTGTTTAGTTTCCATGCCTTTGTATGGTGATAAAAACTTTTGTTGGGGTTGAGTTCCACCTTTATTGCCTTGAGGTCTGAGAAGATACAAAATATAATTTCAATTCTTTTAACTTTGTTGAGGTTTGATTTGCATCCTAGGATATGATGGTCTGATGAGAAGAACATATATTCCTTAGCTTTGGGTTGGTGTGTTCTGTGTATATCTATTAAGCCTAATTGTTCTAGGGTCACATTTAAGTCCTTTGTTTAGTTTCTGTTTAGCGCATCTGTCCAGTTCTGCCAGAAGGATGTTAAAATCTCTAGCTATTATGGTGTTATAGGATATCATATTCCTCAGACCAATCAAGGTCTGTTTCATAAATTGGGGAGCATATAAGTTGGGTGCATAAATATTTGGAATTGAAATGTCCCCTTGATGAATTGAATATTCCCTTGACCAGTCTGAAGTGACTCAGTTTTTCTTCTTCTTTTTTATTTTTATTATTGGGGATTCATTGAGGGTACAGAGAACCAGGTTACACTGATTGCTTTTGTTAGATAAGAACCCTCTTATAATTGTGTCCCACCCACAAAAGGTGTACCACACCTCTTGTTTCCCCATCCTCTCACTCCTTCCAAAATGAGAAGTATACATAAAACTCTTACTTCAAACTAAAGTACGATAGTTGTTTCCAGGAAAAGTATTATTGTAATTGTTTGAATTGTTACCTGAATTAACCATTAAATAAAATTAGAATACCACCTTTACTTGAAAGAATGACTAACAGATGAACTATGATTATTCAGATATGGGCATTTGGGAGGCATATTTTGAAAATGAGCTAATTGAACCTGAAACTTTAAGGAAAACAGCTGATAATGTTTGTTGCCAATGACAAAATTTAAGCTTTCAAATGAAAATCAGAATTTTAAAAAAATGTGTTTTTGCTACTCTGAGTATGACAGCTTCCTAATATTTGAAAGATGTTTCTAGTGATATTGGTGATAACATTTACAAATATGATCTTTTTGCTATCGTATAATGAAATGTGTCAACATTTGGAAGATCTGCATAATTCAGTGAACTAATATCCAAATGATCAACACACTGTTGCAAAGTCATCCAGGGGTAAAAGATACATTCAAAGAGAAACCAATATATTTTAATGGCATGAAATTTGAAAAGTTTTGATAAGATTTTATATTCCCTGTTGCAACTAACCTTCAAGCAACTATCACTCATGAAGGTTTGGTATAATATCAAAGATGAATATCCACACCTATCTGAAAAAGCTGATCAGACACCTCTTCCTTTTCCAAATACATACCCATATAAGGCTAGATTTTTCTCATATATTTCAAATAAGATAGCATATCACAACAAATATGAGAATACAACTGTCTTCTTTTAAGGCTTATGTTAAAGAGATTTGCATAAATGTAAAACAATGCTATTCTTCTCATTAAATTGTTTGTTTGCTTTAGAAAATATAGGTATTTTCCATGAAATATGTTATTAATGTTAACATGTAATGGGTACATTATTATTTTTGAATAAATTAATAAATATTTTAAAGATCATTCAGTTTAATTTTGAAGAGGATAAATGTACCCACATAAACTAAAGCTTTTGAGGGATTTTTTTTTTTTTTTTTTTTTTTTTTCAGTATGAAGGAATTCTGAGAAGTAATGTTTTGAGAACCATTGGATCATGGAGATGTTATTCCATGTATTATTCTGTTTTGTCATATAATAACTTTGTATGGGATTTGATTTCAATCCTTTTTATTTTTTAATATGAAACTAGTTTTTCTGAAGTTTTGGAAGCATTAAAAATAAGGCAGCTTATTTTCTGAGATTTTAATAAGAAAGCATATATTCTCATATATATAGCCCTTGAGTTTAACTTAATATTTACTTTTAATATTTCTTTATAATATGTCTTTTCTTTTTTTGCAGTTTTTTGGCCGGGGCCAGGTTTGAACCCACTTCCAGTATATGAGGCCAACACCCTACTCCTTTGAGCCACAGCACCACCCAATATCTCTTTCCTTAATCCCAAGCTTGTGTTTCTCTTGTCTATAATTTTACTTTTAATTAGGTTTGAGGGACATTTATTTATTTTCTTGGTCTTTTTCAAACATCAGGTTCAGAGGCTTTATTTATGCTTCCATAATTTTTTAAACATCTTAATAATTTAAACATTTGTTTTTATTAATCAGTTCCTATCAATTTTTGTTTTGTTTTATCACCATTATTAAACTGCTTTCTTTGAAATAAAGCCCACATGTTTTCGATCCTCAGGATATTGATTTTCCTCAGAGTACGGTTTTAGCTGTGCCTCATTTGTTTTCTAATAGAGTACTCTCCTTTCCATGATTTTCTATATAATTTGTAATTTCAGTTTTAATTTTGTTTTTGATCAAGAAAAAAATTATATAAAAGTTAATAAAATAAGAAATAAAGCAATACAGATGAACAAGGACACCAAGAAGTGATTTGACCCTCCAAAATTTTGGATCATGGTTGGCCCCTGTGGCTCAGTGAGTAGGGCACCAGCCCCATATACCAAGGGTGGCGGGTTCGAACCCAGCCCCTGCCAAACTGCAGCAACAAAAAATAGCCAGGCATTGTGGCAGTGCCGATAGTCCCATCTACTTGGGAGGCTGAGGCAAGAGTTCACCTAAGCCCAGGAGTTGGAGGTTGCTGTGAGGTGTGACACCATGGCACTCTACTGAGTGCAACAAAGTGAGACTCTGTCTCTAAAAAAAAAAAAAATTTTTTTTTTGGATCAATTCAAAAGCAGTACAGTAATTCAGTAAGAGGAAGAAATACATTTTTAATAGTAGTAAAAAATACATTCTTAGATTATTTGATAATTCATTTGACCAAGATCACAAGGAAACAAGGAACAAGGAAAACTGAAATGAACTGAAATCTTACAGTTAATATGTGAAATAAACTTGATTCCCCAAATTTGACAAAAATTCTACAAAATTACACGACAATATCTATGTCCCATTGAAATGCTGAAGGAAATTACTAAACTGCCATTAATAAAGACCAAATTTTGATCAAACATGCTAGAAGAAAAACAAAATTATCTTTCTGTTTTTTATGGAAAATAATATAATATTTATGATTATAATATTATAATTATAGTATTTTTAAAGTATATAAAGGTGTCATATGTAGAGGCCATCAAAGAAGGTGCAGCCAAAATATTATAGATGTGTGTCACTTTTAATTGCCTGTGTCAAGCAGTTAATAAACATATTATTATGTTATTTTACTATTTTGTTTTTCTATATTTTCTAATGTTTGTAGAATGTATTAGCTTTTCACATTTTAATGTATTATAATTTCTATTTTCATCCTAAATGAATATTCATGCTTATATCTAATTTTATATTTGTAATTTTACAATATTTTTCTTAAAGAATACCCCTTTCTCTCCCATCTGCAAATTTATGTTTAAGGCCTCACAAAACTTTTCTGCCCAGACATGGACTAATCCCAGGTCTAGTGCTTTTTGTTCATGGACATACTACTTGTATAAGCTTATTTCTTGTGGGATAATGATGATACTTTCTGTGTACTATGTGGGATGGGTTTTTGGAGGGATCTGAAGCTAAGGGTAATGCCAATTTATAGGTTTCTTACTGTGCTCCCAAGCATTATCTAAAAAAGATGAAATACAAAATGGTTTTTGGACCATTTGGCAGCCATTTGGGAAACTAAAATAAAATTGGACCACTACCTTGCTCTTTGTATCTAATATATTCCAGATGGATAAAAAATTTAAACATAAAAAATGAAGCCATAAAATGTTAGACAAAAATACAGGAAAGTTTCTATATAATATTAATGTGTGAAAAGGCTTTTTAAGTTTGATACAAATCCCAGAGGCCATAAAAATGAATTAATAAATTTTAATGTATAAAAGTGAAAAAACTTGCCTCCCAAGAAAATAATAAAGTTAAAAGACAAGCAACAGGTTGAGAAAAATAACTCTAATAGATAGGCTTTATTCCTTAATATAAAAAGAATTCCTATACCTTCTTGGTAAGAAAAAGGACCAACAACCTCATAGTAAAATAGGCAAAGGAGATTAACAGATAGTTTATAAGAAAGGGAATTCAGATGACTCATAAATATATGAAAAGTTGTTCAATCACCCTTACTATAAGAAAAATGCTAATTAGAACTGACAGATTGACAAAGATCCAAAAGTTTCTAACCTATTGTGTAGGTGAGGATATTGTAATAGGAAACAGGCACATTGTTGGTGCAAGCGTAAATTGATATAACTTCTCCAAAGGAAGCATTACATGTGACACAGCAACCTTCATTTCTAGGCATTCATATTACAAACATGGCTACATCTGTAAGTTGTTACAAGAAGGGCATTCTTGCAGCAACACTGTAGCATTGATAACAACAGCACAATGTCAGAAACAACTTGAATGTCTATTACAGTATTCCTTGGTGTATACTTTTTAAAAGTCTCTCAAAACTTGGGTGGCGTCTGTGGGCTCAGGGAGCAGGGCGCCGACCCTATATACCGAGTGTGATGGGTTCAAACCCGGCCCCGGCCAAAACAGCAACCAAAAAAAAAAAAAAAAAAAATAGCCGGGCGTTGTGGCGGTTGCCTGTAATCCCAGCTCCTCGGGAGGCTGAGGCAAGAGAATCGCCTAAGCCCAGGAGTTGGAGGTTGCTGTCAGCTGTGTGCTGCCATGGCACTCTGAGGGTGATAAAGTAAAAAAAAAAAAAAAAAAAAGCTATCAAAACTTATTAAAAACATTATTATACATCTGCCATGAAACACGGCTTGGCACCCATAGCACAGGGGTTACAATGCCGGTCACATACACTGAGGGTGGCCGGTTCGAACCCAGTCCCAGGCCAGCTAAGCAATGACAACTGCAACAAAAAATAGCTGGGCTTTGTGGTGGGCACCTGTAGTCCCAGCTAATTTGGGAGGCTGAGGCAAGAGAATCCCTTAAGCCCAAGAGTTTGAGGTTGCTGTGAGCTGCCATGCCACAGCACTCTACCAAGGGCAACATAGTGAGACTCTGTCTCAAAAAACAAAAACAAACAGAAAAAAAACAAGAAAGAAAAGAAACATTATGTAGCCATCAAAAGGAATAAAGCAACTCTATATATGCAAATAGGAAACAGTTTGCTATAGTTTAAATGTAATCCCCCCAAATGTGTTGGAAATTTAATACCAAATGCAGCCGTATTATTAGGAGGTGGGGCCTAACGGGAAGTGTTTAGGTTATGAAGGCTCTACCCTCATGAGGGTTTAATGCCAATTATTGAAGGGCTTGAGGATATGAGTTTGATCTATGGCTCTCACTCTTCAATGAGTGCTCTCTTGTCCTGCTTTCTGCCATGGTACGGCATAGCAAGAAGACCCTAGTTTCCCCTTCTAGAACTCTATTTATTTAATTATTTATTTTATTGTTGGGGATTCATTGAGGGTACAATAGACCAGGTTACACTGGTCGCATTTGTTAGGCAAAGTCCCTTTTGCAGAGAACTTTATTTTTTTTTGGAAACAGTCTCTTTTATTTTGATTTATTCCTATTCTTTTCTTCTTCTTTTTTTTTTTTTTTTTTGAGACAGAATTTTACTATGTCACCCTCGGTAGAGTGCTGTGGTGTCACAGCTTATAGCAACCTCTAACTTTTGGGCTTAAGGGAGTTTCTTGCCTCAGCCTCCCAAGTAGCTGGGACCACAGGTGCCCACCACAATGCCCGGCTATTTTGTTGTTGTTGTTGCAGTTGTCATTGTTGTTGTAGCAGGCCCAGGCCAGATCCAAACCTGCCAGCCTTGGTGTATGTGGCTGGTACCCTACCCACTGAGATACAGGTGCTGCCAGTTTTGAATTATTAAAATAGGGGTAATAGTCTTTACCCTAAATGCTGTTGTGGATTAGAGAAAGCAATATAGAAAAAATCTAGTGCAGTGGCAGTATGTATTTGGTGCTTACTGAATAGTAACTATTATTTTTATGTATAGATTGCTTTTATCATCTCTACCATTTATTAAGAGGTTAAAGACCAATTTGCAATTGAAATGAATTAAATTGATTCAAACATATAACCTTTTTGTCATTAGCAAGATGAACATAGCATTAAGACAGGTCCTCTGAGAAGTTGGGGGAGGCTCAGATCTTTTTCTTTCTTTGTTTTGTTCTTTCATTTAGTTATTTGGAGGCTCTTGGTATATAAGATGAAGAAAAAATTCAAAATTGTGTTTCAAACAATTGTGATGTTTTTTAAATGTTGTTTAACTTAATGGAATTAAATACATTTGTATTAGTCCCACGATAATATTATTAACATTTGAAATATGAATATTTATTGCCCCACAGGTGGGACACAAGATAGATGAACTTTTTGGTATATGTGTCATGCTCTTTCAGTCCCTGTTCATCTCTGGGCCTGGATGGGTAACATTGTGTATCAGGAATGAGACAATAAGCCAAATGGCCATCCTAGATCCCCAACCCCTGTTCTATAGAGCAAGGCAAAATAGAAAGACAAACTCCTCTAATGGGCTGCAAACTTAGCATACACATTTCTCTCTTCTACTTGTTCAGCATTTCTAAGTTGCCAATGACAAAAGCCAGCATTTGCATCTCATGTCTTCCTCTCAGCTGGTGTGACACAATCTTTAACACTAATCTGGGCAGGTTGCCACTTGGGGGCCTGGATAATGCCCTTGTGTAACGCAGGGAAAACTCAATCCGCTCACAATTCTCTGTGCCATGGGGGAGCTGCTTAAGCCTAGTTAAAATCAAGAAATGATACAGCTAAAAGACTCTTCAAGAACCAAGAAATAACTCCTAAGTGGGGTCTTCAGTTGGACACCAAAGAGAAATGGCCCATTTTCTCCCTGGTTGAGTGAATTTTTGCTGCTGACCTGTAAATTCTACACTATTTCAAAGTTACTGGATGAGAAATTAATGGAAACTGAGCTGGGAATTTTTTCTTTCCTACCTTTATGTGTGATGCTTTATTTAAAATAATTCAGACTCAAAGTGAATTTCTAGCAAATGGTGCTATGGCTGCTATTAAATTTATTGATGGCAAATACATCATCCTTGCTTTTTATGTATGATGTCGCTGATGTGATTTTTTTTTTTTAAAGGTCCATGGTAAGACTTTCTTAAAATCCACCTCTTTCATCTGCCTGTAGTGCTATAAGTGACTTCAGATTAAAATGCCATTTAAGAAATTAATTTACCATGTGATATTTTATGGTAAAGCTTTGAAAAACCATTAGATAAACTATACTTATTGTTTATATATTGGAATGTTTTTGATGTGCTAAGATTTTTATACAAATTTATTATTTATCTTGATGAATGCCAAATAAATAAATGTTCCTATTGTGCCTAATAACTCAACTCTGCTTTCACAAGGCCAGAGCAAGGCTGAAAGGAAATTCATCTCAAATCTATTAAGAAAAGCCAGATAGAAGGGAACATAAAAATGAAATGAACTATGGTGAAAGGGCCAGACCCTCTTCCAGTCTGCTCTACATCATCCCAGCTACCCAGATGGAACAAAGATTTAGGGTTCCAAACAGAACTCAAGAATAGAAATAAATGATGTGGTATGGTCTGTGAAAGGGACCAATCTATGCTCTGTTCATAGGAGACACAGGGAGAAAAAGAAATCATTTGGCAAAAATCTCAATAGCTCAAATCATGAGTGGAGCCCATAGCTCAGTGAGTAGGGCACCGGCACATACACCAAGGCTGGCAGGGTCGAATCTGGCCTGGGCTTGCTAAAACAACAATGACAACTGCAACAACAACAGCAAAAATAACTACTTAAGAGAATCACTTTAGCCCAAGAGTTTTAGGTTGCTGTGAGCTATGATGCCAAGGCACTCTACCCAAGGCGACAGCTTGAGATACTGTCTCAAAAAAAAAAAAAAAAAAAAAAAGAAAGAAAAAGTCAGAAATAATATGACCTCCCCTCAAGCTGCCGCCATAGTCCCCATTTGAAATACATCCCCAAAGCAACCTTTGTTTCCAGCACTCTATTTACTACCTATATGCAGAAAGAGACAAAACAAAGGAAAGGAAGAAATAGCCTGGATGCCTTCTCCTTGATACTTGGGGTGGGGATAAGGGGCGGTTCTAACTTTCAAGTTCACAGAATCCCCTGGTGGCCAGACTACCAAGAAAGTGACAGTTTGCACCCTGAGGATTTCCTCTAATGACCTGCTTTGAGTGTCCTTTCTTTTAAAATCTTATGACTGCACAACCTAGAGCTTAATCTCAATCTGGCTCCTCTATCATGTGATTAAGTTGGTATAGCTTAGCTTTCCATCCAAGTTATAGACCCATTCAGATTCCTGAAGAATCTGGGTTTTAATTCCCACCTACCTAATGCTATTCCATCAGCTGTAATGTTCTTCTAATTTCTCTTGGTCCAAATCCTATCCATCCTTCAAAAAATAGCTAAAGCTATTTCCACTTCAAGAAACCTTTTGTGGCAGCATTAGTCATTCATCATGCCCACTTTCTTCCTGTGTTTAGAGAATTACTCTTCTAAGTCACAATCTGCTTTTCCCCTACAACCTTGAGAACGTTGGATACCCACTTCCTCAGCCTCCCTTGCAGTTGGAGTGTGGGCATGTGATGTAGACTCTCTCAGTGAAACATCCATCTGCCAAGCTAGTGGTGAAAAGGCTGGGACAGTGCAGAGTCCATTCTGGTGGCCAGTGAGGGCAGCAGCTGGGGCAGATGCTCCCACAGATAGTCAGGCTGAATTCTGCGTTGGTGGTATTGTCTGGGCAAGCAGCATGGTCTGAGCCCAATGGCAATGGCTGTGATATCTTTGCTTTTCCAGCTGTCTGCATAATTTGGGACATCATTTCTGCCTGCACAACCTCTCAGCTTGGTTCTCAAGCCTCTCAGAGATTCTATAACCTACCCACTAGTTCTTTAAGAACAGTCTTATTGAGATGTGACATATACATCCTATAATTTTATTCAAATGTGATACACACAGCCTATTTAAAGTGTGTAATTCAATGTTTTTAAGTAAACTCATCGGTTTGTGCAGTCATCGCCATGATGTAATTAGGACATTTTTGTCCCTTGCCACATGCACCCCCATACTCATCAGCAGTCACTTTCCATTCTTACCCCCACTCTCAGCTCTAGACAACTACTAATCTACTTCTATCTCTAAATGCTTAGCTATACATAATTTAAGTTCATATAAATGAAATCATATAATATGTGTTTTTTGTGACAGACAAGGTTCATCCACATTGTAGCTTATATCAGAACTTTCTTTCCTTTCTGTGGTTGATTAATGTTCCACTGTAGGGATATACCACATTTTCTTTATCTGTTCATCACTAGGTGGACATTTCGGTTATTTCTACTTTCTGGTTTCTATGAATTATGCCCCTGTGAATATTTATGTACAGATATTTGTATGTTATATCTTCATTTTTCTTGGGTATACACCTAGAAATGGAATTGCTAGGGGTCATATGGTAACTATGTTTAACTTTTTTTTTTTTTTTGAGACAGAGTTTCACTATGTTACTCTACATACAGAACGGTGGCATCACAGCTCACAGCAACCTCAAACTCTGGGGCTTAAGTGATTCTTTTGCCTCAGCCTCCCAAGTAGCTGGAACTATAGGCACCTAACACAATGCCCAGCTATTTTTTTTAAATTAACAGTTGTCATTGTTGTTTAGCAGGCCCAGGCTGGGCTCGAACCTGCCAGCCTTGGTGTATGTGGCTGGTGCCCAACCCACTGAGCTATGGGTGCTGCCTATGTTTAACATTTTGAGGAGCTCCCAGAGTTTTCTAAAGTGGCTGCACTACTTCACATTACTACCAGCAATTTGTGAGGGTTCCAGTTTCTCTATATCCTTATCAACGTTTACTATTATTTGTCTTTTTATTATAGCCATCTTAGTAAACATGAAGTGATAGCTCATTGTGGTTTGGCCCACTGATTTGTAAATACATCTTTTCTGCAGGCTCGGCACCCGTAGCTCACTAGGGTGCCAGCCACGTACACACATTATGTCAGCACTATGAGCCTTTAAATGCATGCTTGTTCATTGGAGAATTGTTGATTGGTTTATAAAAACAATATCTTGGCTTGCAATTCTGGAAACATTGTCTTATTAAGCAGGCTTAATCATGGAGACATGTGGCAAGTGCTGGGGACATGGAATTTAGAGACTGTTCAAATTTGGTACTATTGCTTTTCTTTCTTTCACTTCTCTTAATTCCCTTCCCTCCCCTTCCTTCCCCTCCCCTCCCCTTCCCGTCCTTCCCTTCCCTTCCCCTTCCCTCTCCTCCCCTCTTCTTCTCTTCTCTCCCCCCCTAATTTTGTTTGTTTGTTTGTTTCTTTTTATTGTTAAATATAGCTTGTACATTAGTGCACTCAAGGGGTATAATGTGCAGGTTTCATATACAATGTGAAATATTCTCATCAAACTGTTCAACATAGCTTTCATGGCATTTTCTTAGTTATTGTATGTAGACATTGGTATTCTACCTTTAGTAAGATTCACCTGTACGCATTCTAAGATGCACCGTAGGTGCGGCCCCAACCATTACCCTCCTTTCACCCTACCTCCCCTCTCCTCTCCCCTTCCTTGGCCCTTTCCTCGTAGTCTTGTGCTATAGTTGGATTATAGCCTTCATGGGAAAGCTATAATGTAGCTTCATAATAGGGCTGAGTACATTGGATACTTTTTCTTCCATTCCTGAGATACTTTGCTAAGAAGAATATGTTCCAGCTTCATCCACGTAAACATGAAAGAGGTAAAGTATCCATTGTCTTTAAGGCTGCATAATATTCCATGGTGTACATGTACCACAATTTGCTAGTCCATTCGTGGGTCGATGGGCACTTGGGCTTCTTCCATGACTTAGCAATTATGAATTGGGCTGCAATAAACATTCTGGTACAGATGTCTTTGTTATATTGTGACTTTGTTATATTGTGACAAATAATGGTCTTCTGGGTATAAACCTAGTAAAGGAATTATAGGATCGAATGGCAGGTCTATTTTTAGGTGTCTAAATATTCTGCAAACATCCTTCCAGAAGGGACGTATTAGTGGGCATTCCCACCAGCAGTGTAGAAGTGTGCCCTTTCCTCCACATCCATGCCAACAATCTGGTTTTAGGATTTTGTTATGTGGGCTACTTTTACTGGGGTTAGGTGATATCTCAAAGTAGTTTTGATTTGCATTTCTCTGATGATTAAGGATGCTGAGCTTTTTTTCATGTGTTTGTAGATTTTGTGTCTGTCTTCTTTAGAGAAGTTTCTCTTTACATCCCTTGCCCACCCTGAAATGGGGTCACGTGTTCTTTTCTTGCTAATATGTTTGAGTTCTCTGAGGATTCTGGTTATTAGACCTTTATCGGAGGTATAAACTGCAAATATTTTCTCCCATTCTGAGGGCTGTCTGCTTGCTTTACTCACTTCTTGGCTGTGCAGAAGCTTTTTAGTTTGATCAAGTCCCAGTAGTATATTTTTGATACTGCTTCAATTGCTTGGGGAGTCCTCCTCATAAAATATTCACCCAGGCCGATTCCTTCAAGAGTTTTCCCTGCAATTTCTTCAAGTATTTTTATAGTTTCATGTCTTAGGTTTAAATCTTTTATCCAGTCTATCTTAGTTAATGGTGAAAGGTGTGGGTCCAGTTTCAATCTTCTACAGGTTGCCAGCCAGTTTACCCAGCACCATTTGTTAAATAGGGAATCTTTTCCCCACTGAATGTTTTTAATTGGCTTGTCAAAGATCAA
>CAUYPK010053596.1:0-15718 GCA_963574355.1 Loris lydekkerianus | reverse complement strand
TGATATGATCATGGGGCATCATACACTAGTTTCACAGACCGGTTGACACATTTACATCACACTGGTTAACATAGCCTTCCTGGCAATTTCACAGTTATTGTGTTAAGACATTTACATTCCACATTTACTAAGTTTCACATGGAGCCCAGGATTTAAAGGTGGCAGGGAGCTATGCTCGCTTCACTACACTCCAGCCTCCGTGACAGAGTAAAAAGAAAAAGCCCTGCATAGGGCCACAGGGTGGCTCCCAGGGAGTTGTGGGGGTGGTGTTTCTACTCAGAGCCCTCCCTTCTTTCCGTGCAGACCCCACTAGGGGCGCCCTCTCTGGTCTCTGTGTGGTTGCCTCGCGTGCAGTGAGAGTAGCAGGTGCTATTTCCTTACTCAAAGAAAAGATGCAGGAGAGACATCCATCTTTACAGACAAAATTAGGTGTTTGTATCTATAATTCACCCTTTTTTCAATTAACTAGATCACATTCTGTTGAAGAGTGCTACTTATTTCAAAGGTTTATTATACTAACATAGGAAGTTTCTTTAACATAAGGACTCTAAATTTGCTTTCAAATACATGACCGGCATGAATCTTCACCAGTACCTCTTTTGAAGTGCTATGTTCTTTGGGAAAGTTTTACATTGTGGTGATGTTATCTTCCTTTAAAGCTAGTCTGACTTAGAGCGAAAATTCAAAAGGTGTCAGATTGAGAAATCTTTGCAACATTACACTGTAAGTTATGATCATGCTAGAAAGCACCTTGAAGATTCGAACCTTTGCTTATCAGCCCTGTGCATTCGGTTGTCCATCTAAACGAGGATGGGAATCAATGTGGAGGAGGTGTAAAGTATACAGATGGAGCCTGGCGCAGTGGCTCATACCTGAAATCTTAGCACTCTGGGAGGCCAGCACGCATGGATTGCTTGAGCTCGTGAGTTCGAGACCAGCCTGAGAAGAACAAGACTAAAAATAGAAAAACTAGCCGGGCATTGTGGCGGGCGCCTATCGTCCCAGCTACTGAGGCAAGAGGATCTCTTGACCCCAAGAATTTGAGGTTGCTGTGAGGTATGATGCCATGGCACACTCTACCCAGGGCAACACAGTGAGATTGTCTCAACAACAAAAAAAAGGTTCTTGAACATAGGAGTCATTGATAATGCTGTAGGGGAAGTCACAGAGCCCCAACCCCACCCCCGGCCTTGCTCTGCTTCTGTTGTCTGTCATCTGTACCACCCTGAGTCATTTTGTTTCTTTTGGTGTCACTGCCTTTTCCTGCTACCTAAATGTGGCTGTCCTTCTCAAGAGTGTCCCATTTTCTGTGCTTACTATGTTATCTCCTAAATTTTAGTGCATTTCTGTGGGATGTTAGAACTTAGCTCTATGTCTGATGTCCAAGTATTGGGTATGCATTTGTTTTTAGAAACACTTATAACAAATCACATCTAACTATATTTTCCTTTGAAAGTTGGGGAATTTGAATTGTTTACATGGAACTCAGAATATTTCATACTTTTTTCTGTAGCTTTCTCTTTATATGGATAAGTTTGAAGAATTCCAGACTACCATGGCAAAAAGCAACGAACTGTTTACAACCTTCAGGCAGGAAATGGAAAAGGTATTTGCATGTTTTTACTAGAATATTACATAAAAGGGAATTTATATAAGCTATTTTAAGTATGATTGCTTCTTAGATGAGTTATTTGTTTTGATTTTTGGGTGTTTTTTTTTTTTTGAGACAGAGTCTCACTTTGTTGCCCCTGGGTAGAGTGCTGTGTGTCATAGTTTCAGAAACCTCAGACTCCTGGGCTCAAGTGATCCTCTGTACTCAGACGATACTCAGCCTCACGAGTACCTGGGACTACAAGTGCCCGCCACAGCACCCAGCCAGTTTTTCTATTTTTTGTCTTATTCTTCTCAGGCTGGTCTCAAACTCATGAGCTCAGGTGATCCGCTCGCCTTGGCTTCCCAGAGTGCTGGGATTACAGGCACGAGCCACTGCGCCTGGCCTTAGATGAGTTATAATATTGTCTTAATTTTATCTTTTCTGATCCTCCAATAGCATTTTCAGTCATTTTGCCCTCAAAGTACCCCCAGTAGCTAATGATATCTGTGCTCATAGAGTTAATTCTACCTTCATTACAGTGAAATCCTCTATTAAGTATAATGTACTAGAAACAAAGTGGTGGAGGCCAACACACTGGCTCACACCTGTAATCGTAGCACTCTGAGAGGCTGAGGCCAGTAGATTGCCTGAGCTTAGGAGTTCAAGACCAGTCTGAGCAAGAGCCAGACCCTGTCTCTTAAAACAAAACAAAACAAAACAAAAAAAAAACAGCTGGGCGTTGTGGCAGGTGCCTGTAGTCCCAGCTACTTGGGAGGCTGAGGCAGGAGGATTGCTTGAGCCCAGGAGTTTGAGGTTGCTGTGAGCTGTGACGCCACGGTACTCTACTGAGGGCAACATAGTGAGACTCTGTCTCAAAAATAAATAATTAAATAAATAAATAAAAAGTGTTTTTTTTTTTTTTTTGTTTTTTTGCAGTTTTTGGGCTGGCCTGGGTTTGAACCCACCACCTCTGGCATATGGGGCCAGTGCCCTACCCCTTTGAGCCACCGGAGCTGCCTAAGTGTTTTTTTTTTTATTTTTATTTTTTTTATTTGTTGTTTGGTTAGTTTTTAATCACTTTGAGGATCATTCCTCAGTCTTTTCACAAAACTGTGTCTTGGGAAATGAAATGATTTAAAGATATTCAAGCCCACAAGAATAGATACATATTTTCATTAATTGATAAATATATCAGTGCTTCTGAGTTTTTTAGCTTTTCTTTCTTAACTTCACTCTCACTGAGTTCTTTCTCCCTTAACCAAACCAGTTCACAGGCTTTTATTGCTTTTTTCTGTCCACCTTAACGAGATATCCCTGATGTAACCTAAGAACCAAAATCTGTAATTCTAAACATATACATCCAGCCAGTCACCCATTTACCCTTATTTTACTTGGCTTCTTCCCCTCAAAATGGAGGACTTTAAAAAAAAATGATATTGGGTTAAGGAGAAAGAAAGGAGTGCCTGGTACCTTGTCAGCAATTCAGATGTTAGTCATGACTACTAGCTAGTGGTTTGGAACATGTGCTCTGGATTGATGTCCCAATTGTACCATATCATGTGTGACTATGGACAAGTTTATTTAACCTTTCCATGCCTTTCTGTTCTTTCACCGTTACAAGCGGTACAAAGACCGACCTACCCTTGATAAAATAGAGTATTTCAGACTGTGCTTGGCACATTAACATGTGCTCAATTGTCATGTGACTGAAGGGTGCTCAAATTACCACCTTTAGGTATTTTTAGACTTAGTAATCTGGAGAATTCCATGAGCAGCAGATTAGTTCTGTCTGCCAGACCTTTTAGACTCCGGTCGAGGGGGAGCTGTTAGGCACAGCAAAAGTGTCAGCTGGAGTCTAGTATAGGCTCACTGTTGAAGTGGAACATAGTTTCAGAAAGGGACTCCCAAATTTGCTGTCCTAGAGAATCCTCTGGGAGTGTACTGCGGATCAGCTCTAAACCCAGATCTTCCCACCGCCTTTGCCTCACTCTGCCTTGTGTTACAGTTCTGTAATTACCTAAGGCGTAGGGCATTGGCTCTGTCTTATTCTTGTTTTCCTTAACAGCAGCTGGCTCAGTGCCTGGACTCTGGCCAGAGCCGGCTCACGGTCAGTGCTGGATGAAGGATACTGAGAATGTGGCTGATGGGCATAGATAACTCTTAACACTGAATTCCTGACAGCTGTGTCCTGGGAGCATAGGCTTAATTAAGAACATGTTCCTGATTTTTGGACTCAGTTTAGCAAAATGTGAAGTAAAACAGACTTATGGGTTGTGAGGATGACCAAAGCTCAAGGTTTAAATACTTCTTGGTCCTTGGCCTCTTACTAAATTATGCTGCCTCTGGTTCCGGAGCTGATGTGGTTTTGGAGGTCCTGGCGGAGCATCAGTTCTTCATCTTGTTTGGGGCTGAAAGTCATTCATCCCAAGAATCTGAGGAATTAGTTTAATGGACAGAAACTCAAAATCATGGATGTTTTTTCATATAACTTGGGGAGCAGGAGGACTTGGCTCTTGCTATCTCCAGTCTTAATATTGAGTTCAGAGTGTGCTGTTGCCTCTGGAATTGAGATTAAATTTGTTTTTCTCAACACAAACCCTTCTTTGGTTCCATTCCTAGGAGGTTCTGAGATAAGCTCTGCTAGGGACAGACACACACAGCTGTCAGCTGGGTGTGGCAGGTACAGGGGTGGGACATTAAGACATTTTTGTATGGTGGGACAGAGTGTAGCACTGAGAAATAGAACTTGGAATTTAAATTTGCGATTGTGTTGATTCACAGATGACAAAGAAAATTAAAAAACTGGAAAAAGAAACAATAATATGGCGTACCAAATGGGAGAACAATAATAAAGCACTTCTGCAGATGGCTGAAGAGGTGAGATGGTTTCCTGCGACTAAGGTATAGTCTTGGTCATGGGGACTTAGAAATTCAGGTACCTATAGAAATTCAGGTACCTATGAGGACAGGGACATGTTGTGATAGTTAGGTACTCCAGCCAGAGTTGGGGTTGGAGGGGAGTTACTGAGTCAAGTCTCTGATGCTCTTCCTGGTAGTTAAGCTAGGTCTAAGTGTAAGGCCCTGAGGGAGGGATTGAGCTGCTTACTACCCAGTTAATTAGCCTAGGCTTGTGTTGGACAGTGGTAAGGCATCCAGGTTTTGCTTTCTTCTATAGCAGTGGTTTCTCCAACTTAGAGCTTGCATCCAATTCTGGCATGTTAGGAGCCAGGATTTCTACACTTCACCCACAGGTTGATGTACTCAAGTGGGTCTGGGGGGTGGGAGAATCTGCCTTTCTAACGGGCATCCAGGGGATGCCCATGCAGTAGGTCCAGGGCTTACACCTAGGGAAGCATAGGTCAGACTTCACTGTGAGAGCGCAAAGCAACTCAGAGGCCTTTCTGTCTAGATTGAATCTTTTAAAAAAGCAACACAGTACTTTTTGCCAGTTTTTTAAAGTTGAAATGTATACCTTGCTGTCACTGAATTTCACATCTTCAGAAACTTTACAGGTCTAGTTTGTAACCTTTCAGAAGAGAATTTGTTGGAGCACATGTATACAAGAATCTTGTTCTTATCTAAAAATTACAGAAGAGAATTATATGGAAATGAGTCATTGTGTTTTTAAAAGCCCTTAAGTTTGTCTGCTAGTCTTCGGGAAGAATAGCTTTAATTTCCTTAATAGTTCATCAGTATGAACTGTCTTAAAAAGTGGATTTTAAAAAATACATGACAAAGGGGGAACTAAATTTTGCCACCCTAAGAACAGTATTATGTTAAATATCATTTCATATACCTAGAAATGTATACCATGAAGCTAGCTTGCTAGAGTGTTAGGAGTCTGAAGAAACCGAACATGTTTGACAGGTGAGGAAACAGTTATCAGTACAGCTCAGCTTATTTTTTTTTTTTATGTAATAACCTGATTTGTATTTCACGAGGTTACATAAGTCCCATCTCTTTTCTTACAGAAAACAGTCCGTGATAAAGAGTACAAGGCCTTTCAAATAAAACTGGAACGGTTAGAGAAGCTGTGCAGGGCTCTTCAAACAGAAAGGAATGAACTCAACGAGAAGGTCGAAGTCCTGCAAGAGCAGGTCTCCGTTAAAGCAACGGATGGGGATTTAGCAACACCTGGGATGCGGCCATGCCCTGCCCTGGATCCTCATAAGGAGCGGAACGCTTCCTGGAAAAGGGCCCCCGGGGTGCACCTGGCATCCGAGCCCAAGGCAGTGAGCGAGAAGCCAAAGGCCCCGTGCACCGGCTCTGCTCCAGGCATAGAGTCAGTTGACTAAGATGAGGTGTGATCACTGTATTGAGAGATATATTTTGTGTATAACTTTCTCTGTTAGTAGTAACTATTGGTTTCGTGGTGAAAATTTTCTTACTTTTTCTACCATATCTGTATTTTCTTAGAACTACTGGACTTATGTGGTACAGGAGGCTGCTTAGCAGTTCTGAATAGTTTTAATCTATGAATTCCTCAGCTGTGTTGCACATCTGCCTCACTGCCCCTTCATCAGAATGCATGTGTTCATTGCCTCGTCCTTTTTCTTCCCCACTCCTTGCACATAATTATCCTAATTAAAATTTCACTCAAGACAGGGCCATTACAAGGGAACTTTGTTCTGACAATGGTTCTTTGATGTGAAAACATTAATTTAAATGTCTTGGTCCCCCATGAAAATAGCCCATTTAAATGCCAAGTAAAAATAAAACTAGTATTGGGTCAGAAACAAGCATAGCATATTTGATTCAAATTAGAGGCCACAGCCTCTAGAATCCCCCTTAAGTTTTGGCAGAACATGTACGTAAAGATGTCACCTGTGAACAAAGTAGCGTATACAAGCAAATCACTGTCTATGTGACCATAAGTAGTTATTCTCCTTTGGTTTCAGGTTAGAACCCATATGTGTACTCCCAACTACTGGGGGCTCACTGCATGGGGTGGTTTATGTTTGATTCCCATTTGACATTTGGGTACATATTCTCTACTTCCCACAGAAAGCTAAATCTTTTTGAAAACTGCCATTGATGTTTGTAGTCAAGTCCCTTGTGTAAGACAATGTGGGTGAATTTTTGTCACTTTCATCACACCAAAGTTCCTCCATTAGTTCCTGGCTACTTGAAAGTTGTTAAAGAGTCCCACCAGTGAAGTCCTCCAGGGTTTTAAAAGGGAGTTTTAATTTCATGGATCAGTGCTAACTGAAACTGATTCCATTTCTAAGACATAAAACACTGGAACCAACAATTTTACTTTGGGAAAACCTGGCAGGAGTGTTAGGTAGTGAGGATCTATTTTTTTTTTTTTTAAGAGGCAGTCTCACTTTGTCACCCACAGTAGAGTACTGTGGCGTCACAGCTCACAGCAACCTCCAAGTTTAGGCTTAGGTGATTCTCTTGCCTCAGCCTCCCGAGTAGCTGGGACTACAGGCGCCTGCCACAATGCCTTTTTTTTTTTGCAGTTTTTGGCCAGGGCCAGGCCTGAACCCACCACCTCCAGTTGCCCAGCTATTTTTTGTTGCAGTTTGGCCAGGGCTGGGTTTGAACCCACCACCCTTGGTATATGGGACCGGCGTCCTACTCCCTGAGCCACAGGCGCCACCCTCAGGATCTATTTCTAATGCTGTTTCTCACCCCCTCCCTTCTTGGTCACTGTCGTGTGTTGTTTTTTTTTTAAAGAAAAAAACCAAAAAACCCGCCAGTTTTATTAAAGTCTCTACACTTGAAATGGGGAAAATTCTGGTGTTAAATTAGTTTTTGACTTTGGTTTTTTCAGTGTTTAATGTGGCTCAGTTATGCAAATGATTAATCAGGCTGCACTGGTAATAGTTTTGACTTTGTCCCTCGTAGTTTGCATTAAAAAGCTTTATGAAATAAAGGTTCTACTAGAACTGATGTTAGCACATTCCACTGAGCAAAACTATCAAACTGACACTTGTTAAATTGCTTACTGGACTGAATAAACTCTGGTTTGTCCAGTTAAAAGGGTATTCTCTTATTTGTAAAGTCCTGTCACATTCATGGTTCTAAACTGGGTTGAAAGAATTGAAAATTGTCCGATAGATAGAGCGCCTGGAGTGGAGGATTATATGTAAGCTTCCACCATCAGTCATTTTAATCAAGGGGCTAGACAGCAGAGGTAAAGAAGTCCACAAAATAAGTTATCAAATTACTCTTGTCAAAATCAGTCCAAAGCAAAAACAATCGCACCCTCCGACAGTCTCTTATAAATATCCCCTTCAGCTACTAAATGAAATACTGGACTCATTTCCCCAGGGGGGGAGTGAAAGTATATGTCAAATATAATCTACTTTAAAATTAGTACTAAGGATCACATTTCATGAGAACTCTGGAGTATAGCTCTTTAACATTTCTTATTAAGCCATTTGTGTAGCCCACCACTTTTCTTTGTGGTGGTTCTGTGTGGAAGATTGTAAATCTTGGACCTGTTGCATATTTTCAAGGGCTTTTATAAAGCAATGTGATTAACAGTACTTGGCCTGCTGCTTTTGGCTTACTATGTATTTCTGCTAGATGCTATCACATTTAGAGGATATAGATTCTGTCTGGGATGCATTTAGGGTCCTTTCAGAATCTTTCCATTACCCTGTGAATTAAAAACAAATGGGACCCCCGGAGGACACCCTTAAAGCTAGCACCTCACCAACCCAGTGTTGTGGCTTTGTAGCACACCTTGTATTTACCATATTCTAGAACACTGTAATGCTACTAGGCTGGCCCAGTCGAATTCACTTAAATTGCATTTGTTTGCACCATCATGGAATCTTTGTGTATTATTTATGGTTGCAGTAGATTACAAGATATAGACAAAACTTGGGTCTTAGATAATGGCCCATTTCATCCTTGGACTTGTAGGAGTACACTTCTTGGTTTTGAGACCAGTATTTTTCAGTTATGTATGCAACTGCCTTTATTACACCTGGTTATCACAATTCAACTCTCAGGTGTTGCAGAAAATCTACCTCTTTCAGACTGTAGATGGAAATAACTGTGAAAAAATGATGCATATATCTTCTAGTTTGTGCTAAACACACTGCTTTATTTTTACAACCCACGTCTTTCATGAGGATACGAATTGTTAAGAGGCAGTCTTGTTTTGCTTTTCAAAGACATTTTGTAGAGATTTTTCACTAATGTGAATCTGATTTTATCTACTTGATTCTGTATAGATAAGTAAATATGTATGATAAATTTAACAGCTTCTGTGTATTCTTTTACTATCCATGTGGCCATAATTGTGTAGTAAGTCCAACGGTACAATTTTACCCATTTCTACTCAAGAAATAGATACATGCACACACACCTTCCAACCCCTTCCAAAAGAATAAAGCAAATTTTATTTTAAAACTTTATTTCTGCAAAGCCAATCAACAAGTGTTGGAAGGAAAAAGTGTAAAAGTTATTCTTGCATATTTGGGAACAGCAAGCACTTAAGTTTGAGAAAACAAGGACTTAAAATAGTTCAATCAAAAGCAGTACCCTGCTACTTGTATTTTAAAACAATGGTGATGTTCTTTCTTAAGCAACAATCTTTCCCCCCCCCTAATAACTACAATATGATACAGTACGCAACAGGTCATTTGAAAGTGCTAGGATCAGAGAGTAAAGAACGCCATAAGCCATCCCACTTAACATTGCCTACTATACAATGCCTTTTTGGCGCTTGAGAAATCAAGCATTCATGTAGCATTACATTCAACAGAAACACCTTTTGTACTTTGGGTTTAAGATCCTTGTCCCTCCAGTTCCGATGGTGTGACATCTGACTCTTCATCATTGTAAATATTTTCAGCCTGGAGATAACCAAATATATTCACAGGTAAATACACGATCATCTAAAAACAGAATTTAATGTCTATCCAGAATTTTACGAATTGTCCTTTTTTAAAAAACAATTCCCCCTAAAAACTTTAATAAGGAAAGGTAGGCCAGTATTCTCAAATTACTTGCTGTGTGTGATTCCACAAATACACCTAACTGGTTATACACTACTTATTTCAATCATTGTTCATTAGAGGTTTTTTTCTAAAAGCATTTCAAGCATCACTTAGAGGGATTTATAGCCCAGATGTTTATGAAAGGCTTTGTTAAGAACGTGGAAATGTCAAGTACTTCGCACTCATAATCAAAGAACTTGGTATCATTTCAATATCTCAGAACTTCCTTCCTGTATCCCTCATGTGTATGACACAGCATAGACACTGGAAACAGAACAGTGACACCAAGACCCCAGTGGATGAAGAGTACAAGAAAAATCAGAGCAGATGTTGCATCTGTACAGAGATTTCTCCTGACGCAACAGGTGCTACGAACAGTGGAAAAAGCACCAGTATGGAACTAAAGGTTGTGTCATTAAAATGGGAATAAATTTTTAAACAGTGTCCTTTCTATAAATGTTTGGTGTAGTATGTCTTAATACTTGAAATAATTGTTACATCATGTCACCAGTAAATCTCTGCTTTACAAGACAGTCATTTAAGAAAAACAAGTATTTTAACTCACCATTTGCCATATCTGCATGATGTTATCCTCAGACACTGAGCAAATGACCCAAGGCTCATTGGGGTTCCAACTAAAATCTGAAATCTTGGCAGTGTGTCCTCCATGAATGAACTGTTAATGAGAACATAAAAAGCTTTGGTAGTGCGTGACCAGATACTCTCCTGTTAATCCTAATACTTGTATTAAAGATTTTAAAAATAGTTTTTATAGCTTGAGTATTTCAAGGTGGGGGGGAAGGGGGCTTTAGGGCTAATGATCTACCTACCTACTTTGTAAATTTCCATATCTTTAGAAAAGATGACAATATTGTACCATGACTACCTGTATACCTTTCACCTAGATTTACCAAGTACTAATATTTTGTTTATATATGCTTTATATGTGCCTATACAATGAAATGACTAAGTACTTCACCTTGCACCCCCTAAAAATAAGGTTGCTTTCCTACATAACAATGCCATTTCCACACTGAATAGGATGTACAAGTGAATGATACTCTAGCATCATTCACTTATACAGTTAGGTAATCCATCTGTTTCAAGTATGTCTTTTTTTTTTTTTTTTTGAGACAGAGCCTCAAGCTGTCGCCCTGGGTAGAGTACTGTGACATCACAGGTCACAGCAACCGCCACCTCCTGGGCTCAAGCGATTCTCCTGCTTCAACCTCCCAAGTAGCTGTAACTACAGGTGCCGGCCACAACGCCCAGCTATTTATTTTTTAGTTGCAGCCATCATTGTTTGGTGGGCCTGGGCTGGATTCAAACCCGCCAGCTCAGGTTTATGTGGCTGGCACCTTAGCAGCTTGAGACACAGGCGCCCAGCTATATATGTCATGCTCTATACTCTTATACACTGAGTCTACTTGGTCCCCACCCTCCCCTTTTACTTAAAAAAAGCATACCTCTTGCACATCTATCTTGACATTGCCCCAGGGAGAAACAAAATCCCCTGGGCTCAAAAATTATAGCTCCAGAGCCCTTTGCAAGGACATTAATACATTGTTTTTAATTGGGAAGTCACTTCCCGACAAAGTCTGATTTGACTCCTTAGTTGGACAATGAGGTCTCTGTCTGCCAATTAGATTATATGCAATGTAACCTAATTAAAGATAGGAGGTGGGGGTAAATAGCTTTTCAAAATACCATCAAGGGGTATACAAGTGAAAATATTTTAAGATCATTGGGGCTTGGAATACATACAGGAGTCATCAAAGCAAGATACCATTGGATTAACATTAGAGTTAGAATAGTTTACTATTTCTAAATGTCCCTTGATTTCAGGCTCTCTGGATTTTCTCAAGGACCATGAAATTGTTGCAGAGCTATAATGTACAAAGTAGTACTTTCCTCTCCTGTGATATCAAAAAACAGCTAGAAACCTTATGCTATGCTAAGTGAAAATCAGTCACAAAAAACCACATATTGTATGATGCCATTTATGAAATGTCTATAATAGCCAAGAGTCAGAAAGTAGATTAGTGGTTGCCAGGGACTAGAAGAGGAAGAATAGGAGGTGATAACTATGGTTTTTTTTTTTTTTAAAGGGATGAAAATGTTATAGAACTGATTTGTGTTGATCATTGTGTACTCTATGAATATACTAAATTAAAAATAGTTGAGGCGGTGCTCATAGCTCAATGGGTAGGGCACCAGCCACATACAACGAGGCTGGCGGGTTCCAACTCAGCCTGGGCCAGCTAAAACAACTGCAAAAAAAAAAAAAAAAATTAGCAGAGCATTGTGGTGAGTGCCTGTAGTCCCGGCTCTTGGGAGGCTGAGGCAAAAGAATTGCTTACACACCTGAGAGTTGGGAGGTTGCTGTGAGCTGTGATGCTACAGCACTCTACCCAGGGTGACAGCTTGAGACTCCGGTCTCAAAAAAAAAACAAAAACAAAAAAAAATTGAATTGTACACTTAAAATAGGTCAAGTGTATGGTATGTAAATTATATCTCAATAAAGATGTTTTTGAAGCAAAATAAGTGAAGGCTGGGTGCAGTGGCTCATGCCTGTAATCGTAGCATTCTGGGAGGCCAAGGCTGGTAGGATGCTTAAACTCAGGAGTTCAAGACTAGCCAGAGCAAGAGCATTTTCTCTACTAAAAATTAAAAAACTAGCTGGGTGTGGTGGTGCACACCTGTAGTCCCAGCTACTGGGAGGCCAAGGCAAGAGTATCTCTTGAATCTAGGAGTTTGAGGTTTCTATGAGCTATGATGCCATGGCACTCTGCCTCAAAAAAAGTGAAAATAGCTGGGAGCAATGCCTTTCTAGAAAATATTTTAAAAGTATGAAACTTTCATAAAACAGATTTTTTACAAGTTGCTCAATATAGAAAAAAAAAAGATACTATCATCTGGCCAGGGCAGCAGTTTATTAATACTCTTCTTTAACAAGTTATGAATCCTGAACATGTTGATATGACTGTGTCTCATCACACCCAATTTCTGTCCAGAGCTGCTGGGATGTAGCAACTAACTGGTTAAGGAATTAAAGGGCCAGAGTGTTTGCCCGAGGTGGGATGTGGTAAGCATCTTCTGTAGGTAGGGTTTACTCTTAAGGGCTTTTTTTACCTTTTAAAACTTATGGGCGAATTTCCAAATAGCAAAAAGCCATTTGGAACTAAGTAACACATATGCTACAGGGATTAATGAATATCTGCCAAATATCTGCAAGAGGCAAATGTTGAATTTAGAGCAAGGACAAAGAACCACTGCTATGTCTGGCAATGCTTTAAGGAAAGTGACTTAAAGTATACACTGAAGGATTCAGAGAGAAAGGAAGAATAAGGACAGACACCACCACGTAAGCCTTCAAGGAATAGAAGAGATGTGAGATGGTTCAATAAGGAATAGGAGGGACATGGCGGCCACTACAGGCATCAACAAGGTTGGGGAAGCATTCATTTTCTGGGCAAGAACTTAAAAATCAGGTCATTAAAATTTTTTCCCATCCTGTTGTAAAGTGGTAAGTATTGTTAACTGAAGAGAAATGCTCACCCCCAATCCTCAGATATTTTACAGTTAAAATCAGTGAGAAATTACTACACTCTATCTTTCGGGACCTCAATGTATTCTCAGTGAAACATATGTAAAACCTTATTGGCTCCATTTAGTAGTTCTGGTAAATGTTAAGGCCCAATCACAATAACCTCCAGAACCTCCACTTTGAAATCATCTACAACAGCTAGAATGTGAAGTTCTGGCTCATTTTTGAGATATATGGATCAGCAACAATCCAATCTGCCTATGACATTCATCTTCCATAAGAAAGCCAAAGTGTACCAGGAGTTCAGGAGGCCCATCTTCTGCATCTTCTGCTGATTGTTCTTCTCCAATTTTACTATTAAAAAAGAAAATGTATTCATTATTGAAATTCTTGTAGCATGAATGTATGCTAAACAGTACCAGCCCAGAAAGCTATCTTAAAACACACTCTTCAAAAACAAAAACAAAAAAACCCAACTTATTTCTATACTATAATTAACTAGCATTTTTTTTCCTTAGGTCTATGTTGCCCAGGCTAGCCTCAGAATTCCAGGGCTCAAGTGATCTTCCTGCCTCAGCCTTCTGAGTACCTGGGACTATAGGTGTGCACCACTGTGCTCAGCTAGGGTTTTAATTAGTTCGTGGGAGAGTGGGATATTTACTTCTTGGAAATGAGTTAGAAATATTCATAACTGAACATGCAGAATGAGGAACTGAAAGGTGAAAAGTATATTTAATAAAAAAAATCGGCTCGGCGCCTGTGGCTCAAGTGGCTAAGGTGCCAGCCACATACCCCTGAGCTGGAAGGTTCAAACCCAGCCCAGGCCTGCCACACAACAGTGACAGCTGCAACCAAAAAAGAGCTGGGCACTGTGATGGGCACCTGTAGTCCCAGCTACTTGGGAGGTGGGGGCAGGAGAATCACTTGAGCCCAGGAGTTGGAGGTTGCTGTGAACTGTGATGCCACATCACTCTATCCAGAGTGACAGCTTGAGGCTCTGTCTCAAAAAAAAAAAAAAAAAAACAAAAACAAACAAACAAAAATCTACACATTAAATGATACACAGCCCTTACATTGTTCTCTTAAAGCTTTTTGCATTCTACAAGTGAAATACAATTACATGTCAGTACTATAGATCTAAGGGTTTTTTTGGGAGACAGCAACTTATTGTCACTCTTGGTAGTGCCGCGGCATCATAGCTCTCAGCAACCTCAAACTCCTGGGCTCAAGAGACTCTCTTATCTCAGCCTCCCAAGTAACTGGGACTATAGGTACCCACCACAACATCAGGGTACTTTTTAGAGATGGGGTCTCACTCTTGGCTCAGAGTGGTCTCAAACTCCTAAGCTCAAGCAACTCACCCACCTTAGTCTTTCAGAGTTAGGATTACAGGCGTGAGCCACTGTGCCTGGCCTTTTTTCCTTCTCTTAAAAAAACTTCGTCCTTTTTGTAGAATTTGCCAGAAATCCCCCAACAGTAAAATCACTCCTAAAGTTTTTACCTTGTATCTAATACAAAGATAATACTTTTTTTTTTTTTTTTTTTTGAGACAGAGCCTCAAGCTGTTGCGCTAGGTAGAGTGCCGTGGCATCACAGCTCACAGCAACCTCCAACTCCTGGGCTTAAACGATTCTCCTGCCTCAGCCTCCCAAGTAGCTGGGACTACAGGTGCCCTCCATAATGCCCGGCTTTTTTTTTTTTTTTTGGTTTTAGCCGTCATTGTTGTTTGGCGGGCCCAGGCTGAATTTGAACCCGCCAGCTCAGGTGTATGTGGCTGGCGCTTTAGCAGCTTGAGCCACAGGTGCCGAGCCAAGATAGTAACTTTAAAAAAAAAAAAAAAAAAAAAAAAAAAGATCAAAATACATAGCCTACCAGAGAAGACAGTTTTTTCCCCTTCCCATAAAACTGGTCAAACAAACCTAAACATGTGGGATTGCTAGACAAATATATTTCTATCTTCCCCACATCAGGACTACAGTTACATTATCTTATGTAATTTTAATATTAAACAAGTTATGAGCTAGGTATAGTGGGTCATGCCTATTATCACAGAACACTTTAGGAGGCAAGAGGTAGGAAGATTGTTTGAGGGCAGGAGTTAGAGACAAGCCTGGGCAACATAAAGAACCCATCTCTACAAACAATTTACAATATGGTTGAGTGTGGTGGCTCATGCCTGTAATCCCAGCTACTCTGGAGGGAGAAGATCACGCAGTCCAAGCTGTGGTGACCTATAATGGTGCCACTGCTCTTGAGCCTAGGAGACATAGCAAAACCCTGTCTCCTAAAAAAAAAAAAAAAAAAAAAAAAATTAAGTAGGTTGGGCACAGTGGCTCATGCCTATAATCCCAGTACTCTGGGAGGCTGAGGTGGGTAGATTGCTTAAACTCAGGAGTTTGAGACCAGCCTGAGCAAGAGCAAGGCTCTGTTTCTAAAAATAGCTGGCTATTAAGGCTGGCAACTGTCGTCCTAGCTACTCAGGACGCTAAGGAAAGAGAATCATTTGTGCCCAAGACTTGGAGGTTGCTGTGAGCTTTGATGCCTTAGCACTCAACCCCAGGGTGACTGAGACTATGTCTCAAAAAGAAAAAAAAAAAAACAAAAAAGACATTAAT
>CAUYPK010053595.1:0-14782 GCA_963574355.1 Loris lydekkerianus | reverse complement strand
TCCTCCACATCCATGCCAACATCTCTGGTTTTGGGATTTTGTTATGTGGGATACTCTTACTGGGGTTAGGTGATATCTCAAAGTAGTTTTGATTTGCATTTCTCTGATGATTAAGGATGATGAGCTTTTTTTCATGTGTTTATAGATTTTGCGTCTGTCTTCTTTACAGAAGTTTCTCTTCAAGTCCCTTGCCCACCCTGAAATGGGGTCACGTGTTCTTTTCTTGCTAATAAATTTGAGTTCTGTGTGAATTCTGGGTATTAGACCTTTATCGAAGGTATAACCTGCAAATATCTTCTCCCATTCTGAGGGCTGTCTGCTTGCTTTACTCACTATGTTCTTGACTGTGCAGAACCTTTTTAGTTTGATCAGGTCCCAGTAGTGTATTTTTGATACTGCTTCAATTGCCTGGGGAGTCCTCCTCATAAAATATTCACCCAGGCTGATTCCTTCAAGAGTTTTCCCTCTACTTTCTTCAAATATTTTTATAGTTTCATGTCTTAGGTTTAAATCTTTTATCCAGTGAGAGTCTATCTTAGTTAATGGTGAAAGGTGTGAGTCCAGTTTCAATCTTCTACAGGTTGCCAGCCAGTTTACCCAGCACCATTTGTTAAATAGGGAATCTTTTCCTCACTGAATGTTTTTAATTGGCTTGTCAAAGATCAAATAATGGTAAGTAGCTGGATCCATCCCTTGGTTCTCTATTCTGTTCCAGACATCTATTTCTCTGCTTTTGTGCCAGTACCATGCTGTTTTGATCACTATTGAGTTACAGTACAGTCTCAGGTCTGGTAGTGTGATTCCTCCTGCTTTGTTTTTATTGCTGAGTAATGTTTTGGCTATTTGAGGTTGTTTCTGATTCTATATAAAATGAAGTATTATTTTTTCAAGATCTTTAAAGTATTACAATGGAGCTTTAATAGGTATTGCATTAAAATTATATATTGCTTTGGGCAGTATAGACATTTTAGCAATGTTGATTCTTCCCAGCCGTAAGCATGGTATGTTCTTCCATCTGTTAACATCTTTGGCTATTTTTTTTCTTAGAGTTTCATAATTCTCTTTGTAGAGATCTTTCACGTCCCTTGTCAGGCATACTCCCAAGTATTTCATCTCCTTTGGTACTACTGTAAAAGGAATAAAGCCCTTGACTGTTTGTTCGGCTTGGTTGTTGTTGGTATATATAAAGGCTACAGGTTTACAGGTGTTGATTTTGTAGCCTGAGACGTTGCTATATTCCCTGATCACTTCTAAAAGTTTTGTAGTAGAATCCCTAGTGTTTTCCAGATATACAATCATATCATCTGCGAAGAGTGAAAGTTTGATCTCTTCGGACCCTATGTGGATACCCTTGCTTGCCTTTTCTTCCCTAATTGCAATGGCTAAAACTTCCATTACAATGTTAAAGAGCAATGGAGACAATGGGCAACCTTGCCTGGTTCCTGATCTAAGTGGAAATGATTTCAATTTAACTCCATTCAAAATGATATTGGTGTGGGTTTGCTATAGATGTCCTCTATTAGTTTAAAAAATGTCCCTTCTATACCAATTTTCTTAAGTGTTCTGATGATGAAGGGATGCTGGATATTATCAAAAGCGTTTTCTGCATCAATTGAAAGAATCATATGGTCCTTATTTTTAAGTTTGTTTATGTGTTGAATTACACTTATAGATTTACGTATATTGAGCCAGCCTTAAGACCCTGGGATAAATCCAACTTGGTCATGGTGTATAATTTTTTTGATGTGTTATTGGATTCTGTTTGTTAGGATCTTATTGAGTATTTTAGCATCTATATTCATTAGTGATATGTGGTCTATAATTTTCTTTTCTTGTTTGGTCTTTCCCTGGTTTGGGGATCAAGGTGATGTTTACTTCGTAGAATGTGTTATATAATATTCCTTCTTTTTCTATATTTCGGGAGAGGTTTAGTAGTATAGGTACTAGTTTTTCTTTAAATGTTTGGTAGAATTCTGTCGTAAAGCCATCTGGTCCTGTGTTTTTTTTTGTAGGGAGATTTTGTATAGTTGATGCTATTTCAGAACTTGATGTAGGCCTGTTCAACAATTTCACTTCATCCTGGCTAAGTCTTGGTAGGTGGCGTGTTTCCAGGTATAGGTCGATTGCTTTCAGATTTTCACATTTGTGAGAGTAGAGTTTCTTGTAGCGTGTGTTAAGGATTTTTTGAATTTCTGAGGGGTCTGTTGTTATTTCATCATTACCATTTCTGATTGATGAAATTAGAGATTTTACTCTTTTTCCTGGTTAATGTGGCCAAAGGTTTATCTATTTTATTGATCTTTTCAAAAAACCAACTTTTTAATTTATTGATCTGTTGTATAATTCTTTTGTTTTCAATTTCATTTAATTCTGCTCTGATTTTGGTTATTTCTTTTCTTCTTCTGGGTTTGGGGTTGAAGTGTTCTTCTTTCTCCAGTTGCTTGAGATATTCCATTAAGTTATTAACTTCCTATCTTTCCATTTTCTTTAGGAAGTCTTGCAGTGGTATACATTTCCCTCTTAGGACTGCCTTTGCAGTATCCCAGAGGTTCTGGTCATTCTTGTCTTGATTGTTGTTTTGTTCCAAAAATTTGGTGATTTCCTTCTTAATCTTGTCTACAACCCATGTATCCTTCAGCATATGGTTGTTTAGCTTCCATGTTTTTGTATGGGTATACAGGTTCCTGTTGTTATTGAGTTCAACTTTTATTCCATGATGGTCTGAGAAGATGCAAGGAATAATTTCTATTTTTTAAAATTTTGCTGAGGTTAGATTTGTGGCCTAGGATGTGTTCGATTTTGAAGTATGTTCGTGGGCTGATGAGAAAAATGTGTATTTAGTTTTGTTGGGATAAAATGTTCTGTAGATGTCTGTTAAGTCCGGTTGTTGAATGGTTGAGTTTAAAATATAAAATTTCCTTGCTTAGTTTCTATTTGGAGGATCTATCCAGGACTGCTAAAGGGTATTAAAGTCTCCAACTACTATGGAATTGGAGGAAATCGAGTTGGTCATGTCTGTTAGTTTCTCTTATAAATTGAGGTGCGTTGTGGTTGGGTACATAAATATTAATAATTGAGATCTCATCATGTTGAGTATTACCTTTAACAAAAATGAGTGTCCTTCTTATCCTTAATTATTTTGGTTGATTTAAAGCCTATCGCGTCTTTGAACAGGATTGCAATGCCTGCTTTTTTCTGCTTTCCATTAGCCTGGAATATAGATGACCATCCCTTCACCTTGAGTCTATGTTTGTCTTATAATATGAGATGCAATTCTTGGATGCACCAGATAACTGGCTTGAGGTTTTGTATCCAGTCAGCCAATCTGTGCCTCTTTAGAGGACAATTTAAATCATTCATATTAATTGACAATATTGATAAGCCTTTGGAGAGTCCAGTGGACATTTTTAATCCTTTTGCGACTATGGAAGTTAGAATTTGATCAAAAATTTGGGGGGTGGGTTTACTTTTGTGGTAGAGAATTATGCTGTTCTTTATGGAGGATAGGTCTAAGAATGTCCTGGAGAGCTGGTTTAGTTGTGGCAAATTTCTTCAATATGTGAATGTCGTTGAAGGATTTAATTTCTCTGTCATAAATAAAGCTCAGTTTAGCTGGGTACAGGATCCTGGGTTGAAAGTTATTTTGTTTTAGGATATTAAAAGTCGATGACCATACTCTTCTACCTTGAAAGGTTTTAGCAGAGAAATCTACAGTTATTCTAATATTCTTCCCCTTGTAGGTACTGGTTTTTTTTTCATCTGGCAGCTTTCAGAATTCTCTCCTTCATATTAACTTTAGTGAAATTGATTATGATGTGTCTGGGGGATGTCCTATTCAGGTTGAGCGTGCTGGGGTTCTGAAACTGTCTGCTATCTGAGTTTCGGAATCTCTTGGCATGTGTGGAAAGTTCTCATTCATAATCTCATGGCGAAGAGACTCTGTGTCTTATGAAGCCACTTCCTCACTTTCAGGGATCCCTATAAGACGAATATCGGTTTTCTTCATATTATCCCAGAGCTCTCTGAGAGAGTGGTCTTTTTTTGCTCTCCATTTCTCTTCTAGTTTGAGGTTTTGGGAGCGTTCAAAAGCTTTGTCTTCAATGTCAGAAATCCTTTATTTTTCTTGCTCCATTCTGTTACTGAGGGATTCTACTGTGTTTCTCAGATCTTTGAGAGATGCAACTTCTTGTCTCAATGTGTAAAAATCTTTGGTCATTTGCTCTTTGAATCCATTGAATTCTTGAGATAACTTTTGGAATTCTAATTCAATCTTATTTGCTATCCAGATCTTGAATTCAATTTCTGACATCTCAGCTATTTGTTTGTGCATAGGGTCTTGTGCTGTTTCTGCCCCATTGATCCTTGAGGGATTTGACCTACTCTGATTGTTCATATTGACAGAGTTTTTCTGTTGATTTTGCCTCATGTTCGTTTTTCACCATTACCTCTGGCCGTCCTCAGAGTTGGGGAGGTGTCTTTCCAAGATTAGACCCCAGTGGGATCACTCTATTGTTCCTGGATCTTTGTAGGGAGTGACCCTGTGTAGTTTCTCTGGGGCTGCTCTAGCTAGGGAATTCTGGTTGTAGAAGCAGCTCTGGTGTGTGACACACCCAGATTTAGCAACAGGGGTGGGAGTGCTGCACACGTTTGTGGGAGTGCCTGGTGCCCAGTGACTTTGGGAGAGAGAGTCCAAGGCTCCAGCAGTCTCTGGCCAGGAGAAGGGCTCTGCACAGAGGGAGGAAGGGCTTCAGAGCGCACGCAGCTACCAGAGTCCCTGGCTAGACGAATGGGCTAGGAGGCTTGGAGAACACAGGAGGGAGGACGCAGGGTTGCGTGGCTCCCGCAGTTCCTGGTCAGGGAATGCAGAGGCCCAGTGTGTGCGGGTCACAAGTTGGGGGTTGCTGCACAGCTTTTATAGAGGTCTGGGTGGTGCCAATCCCAGGAGTTTGAGGTTGCTATGAGCTGTGATGTCACGGCACTCTACCCAGGGCAACAGCTCAAGGCTCCAGTGTGCCAAAACCATCTCACTCTGCCCTTAAGGATTAAGGTTGTAAGGCAGCTCAATTTTTGCCTTTAGGCTGCTCAGTCACTAGGTTAGTTTGTTTCACCCGATCCTTGCTCTGGAACCCTGAGAGCATAGCTTGCCGGGGCAGTTCTTTCACAATGGCTTCCTGCGCCTCGCTCAGTGGCTTAGTCTGGGGCCCCAGACAATGCCCAAGGTTCTCCACACTCCTGCTCAAGCTCTTCCCAAGGCAGTTCAACTGAGTGTCGAGTCCAAGAACACCAAAACAGTTCACAGGTAAGGCCTCTTCTGTTTTTAGTCTCTGGTGCTTGTACTTACGGTTGCCGGTGTGGTTAGGTCAATTGAACACCCCCAACCACTTGCCAGTTTTCTACTGTTTTTGTCCTCTTCTTGGGGTCCAGAAGTCCCTTGGTGGTTCCCTGTATCCTTAAAGGGATGATTATAGGCAGATCCCACCGGCCAGAGATGCCTGGAGGCTTGTCTCTTCAGACTCCCTGTGCCCAGTTGCAGGGAAGCTGTTACTCGGCCACCATCTTTAATCCTAAAATCGAAATTCATAAATCTTATAGAAGAGCAGCTAGCAAACTCACTTGGACTTTGCCCAGAGGGAGATATTATCTTTATTATTCTGGTTAGGAAATAAATCTCCCCTCTGGCATAGCTGGAGATCTTATTTCCATTTTTCAGGTACATTTGGTTTAAAAATATTTTTAAAAATATAAATTTAATAATATAATGTGATTAAAACATGAAGAAGCAGGATGGAAAATTATATCCTAACATATTCTAACACTATGTATCACTACATATTAAGCTGGTGATATCAGCACACAAAGAAAAATAATACTGTAATATACTGTTTGATTTTGTAGACCTAGTAGGATATATTCAAAGGATAAAAAATAAAGAAGAGAGTATTTTGGAACTGTACTTAGTAGTTATTACTAACAAAAGTATCTATTACCTCTTAATTGAATTTGGAAATATCAGAATCAATTCATAGTTTGTCTCTTTTCTTATAAATATGATTTCATAACATAGCACTGAAAATGCTAAGAAGCAGAGGTAATCATTGAGCATCTTTAGTACTAAAACTTGTGCTTTTTTACTATCATTTCTCAGTAAAATAATCTTGGGTTACTCCAAGTATGTATACTTCTAGATGTATTACAGAAAATTTAAAATATAAAACTGTGACATAACTTTGTACCAAAAGTCAGGAAATTTAATATGTAACGGAGTCATGTAAAAAAGAAATAGGAGAATTCAGCTGAATTCACAGTGGGATAATATGGGAAGATTGAAGGAGAAAAAAGAGAAAATAATAGTGAATGATTGGATCACATTGCTTACATAACTTTCTATAAGTTTTCATAATGATATTTAAACTTATATACTTATATTTACAGCTCATTAGTCACTATTAGGAGTATTATTTGGTTTTAACTCATTATTTTAAAACACATCTACTAATAAAGGAAAAGAATCAACTATTTATCTTGCTTTTCCTATATAAATTGAAATTCTGGGTAGAAAATAGTTGATGTTGGAGAGTTCTTTATAAAAGAATTCTAATTCTAGAGAATAAATGCAGAAGAAAAAAATAGATTCTCACCATTAGTTAATTCCCACCAAAAGAATGGAACCTGGTCTCAAAATCAATGGGGAAAAGAGTGATAGAGAACTTCTTACTAAACTCATCTTGCTGATACCACCTGAATCTAGAGATTGATGTTATTTAGCATCACCTAAAAATGGGACAGTAAGAAATGGTTTAGATGATACAATAAGAAATGCACAGCAATATTTGGATATGTTTTTTGTATGAAAAAGTGGACTTTGTTTGCAGGAGCTACTTGCTGTGATAGAGGAACAAATTAAATATTACTACAAAGAATAATCAAACAAATGTATGTAGCATATCAACAAATCGACCAGTATATAGAATATCCCATAGCCTAAATAACCTGGCTTCTCCCCAAACTGCATGAACTAAAGATTTAAAAAGTTCTAATGGTTAACTATTGTTTTAAAATGAAAGAGTTATATAAACAAACAAAAAATAAATTAATTAAATGCATGGACTCTGTGGTCTTCAACCATTCAAACTAACTGCCCAAATGAATCTTTAAGGAATAGGGGAAATTTGAATATAATTTAGCATGATGATACTTAAACTATAGTTGACTAATATGAAGATTACTAAGTGGAAGAAGTTAGATAACATGTTCAATAGCAGATTTGTAATTATAAACAAATTTACTATAGGTTGAGATAAAACTTTTAAACTAAGAATATATCAATAAAAATAAACTTAAAGGCATGCAATAATATTCTAAAGAATAGATAAAATACAATACTTTGACACCAGTAACGTTACTGAGTTGATGTTGGTTAGGAGACCAATATCAGTAGACGTAGTAAGTATGTTACCCAGAAAACAAATGCAATATTATTCTCCATTAATAACTATATCTTCTCCAGATGACACATTTAATATTTGTTTCATTACACAGTTGTCCAATCATATTAGCAATATATCCCTGAATAAAAATACTTGTCTGTGGCCATACTTATTTTTTTTTTACTATCTACTAAAAAATTCATGTTCACTTTGCTAAAAGTAACTTTTATTAATACACAACAAATTGTTTTTATGTGTATGTAAAATTATACAAATTTTGGTAAATACACCCAATTATGTAACCACCACATAATATAATAACAAGCAAAATATATAGCTGTTTTATTAGTAAGAAAATTTTTCCTTGGGTGACGTCTGTGGCTTAATGGGTAGGGCACCAGCCCCATATATCCAGGGTGGCAGGTTCAAACCCAGCCTCGGCCAAACTGCACCAACAACACCAACAACAACAACAACAACAAAATCCGGGCATTGCGGTGGGGTAACTGGTAGTCCCAGTTACCTGGGAGGCTGAAGAAAGAGAATCACCTAAGTCTGAGAGCTGGAGGTTGCTGTGAGCTATGATGTCACAGCACTCTACTGAGGGTGATAAAGTGAGACTCTGTCTCTAAAAGAAAAAAAAAGAAAGAAAATTTTTCCTTAAAATTTTTTGAGTCATACCCCTTCTCCAACTCTAGCCTCTGGAAATCACTGATTTATTTTCTAGCCCTATAGCTTGTATTTCCAAGAATGCTATGTAATGGGATCATAAAGTGTTTTGAATATGGCTTCTTTCACTTAGCATAATGAATAATTATTCAATGTCTTTTCTTGTTTGTGTGTATTAGTAGGTTAATTTCTTTTCATTACTTAGTAGCCTTCCACTGTATGAATGTACCAGTTCGTTTATAATCATTTGTAATTGAAGGCTATTTCCAGTTTTGAGCTATTATGAATAAACACATCATAAAGATTCACATATGAGTTGCAGGAATGTAACTTTTATTTTCTCTCTAATAAATATCCAAGAGTGGGATTATTATTAGATCACATGGTAAGTACAGTTTTAATTTTATAAATAATCGACAAACTTGTGTAAAGTAGGTGTGGATTTGGATTTTGGATTCCAATAGCAAATGTATGACATTTCCATTGTTACACATCCTTGTTAGTCTTGCATTTGTCAGTGTCTGTGATTTTAGTCATACTAATAGAGGTGTGTAAGATCTGATTGTGATTAATTAGCATTTCCTGAAGACTCATGATGTGGACTGAGCCTGTTTTCTTTGCTAATTTGCCATGTGTGTATGCTTTCCTGTGATATTTGCTCACATCTTTTGTTCGGTTATGAATATTTTGTATGGTTTAATTTTGAGATTTATACATTCTGAACACAACTTTTTTATCAGAGTAATTTTGAAAGGTGTATTCTCCCAGTCTAGTGAATTTTTTTCATTTTCTTAAGAACATAGAGCAAAAGTTAATTTTTATAAAGTCTACTTTATATATTATTTCTTTACAAATTATGCTTTTAGTGTTGTATTTAAGTAATCTTTCCTCAACTCAAAATTATATTTTTTCTTACTAGATGTTTTGTAGTTTCAGGATTCAAATTTAACTCTAATATTAATTTTTTATTTATATTTTTTAATATTTATATTTATATAATATTTAATATTTATATTTATTTATTTATATTATAATGCAAGGTATGATTGAGGATTTTTTTTATTCTGCATATTGTGATCTAATTGGTGAAAATACTGTACTTTGTCTATAAAACTGCCTTTGAACCTTTGTTGATCATAAATTACTATATATATATGGGTCTACTTCTAGACTTTCTGTTTTATTGATTTTTGTGTGTATACTTTTGCCAATACCACATAATTTTTTTTTTTTTTTTGAGACAGAGTCTCATTATGTTGCCCTCCATAGGGTGCATGGCGTCACAACTCACAGCAACCTCTTGGGATCAAACAATTCTCTTGCCTTAGCCTCCCAAGTAGCTGGGACTACAAGTGCCCACGACAATGCCAGGTAATTTTTTGTTGCTGTTATTATTGTACTTGTTATTGTTGTTTAGCAAGCCCAGGCTTGGTTCGAACCCTGCAGCCCCAGTGTATGTGGCCAGCACCCTAACCACTGAGCTATGGGCACTGAGCCAATACCACAGAATCTTGATTACTGCTTTTACATAGTAAGTTACAGTAAGTTTTTAGGATAAGTCTCAAAATTGGGTAATTTGAGTCTTCCAACTTTATTCTTATTCAAAATTGCTTTGGCTATTTTAGTTTTCTTAATTTTATTTCTTTTTTCTGTTCATTTTTTTCTTCCTTTCTCTTTTCTTTTTTTAGTTGATTTCTTTGAAAGCAATTTCCTAACTTAGACATAAACCTATTGCAGGTGTAATCCCACATCAGTGATAAGGCCTTTGTCAGTGACCTTAGTGCTGTAATATTTTGGGGCTTTTGTTTCTCACTTGATACATTTCTATCAGCCAGCAATGTGCTCCTCTGTATGGGATAATTTCCAAAGAGAAAGAAAAATCACCTTCTGATGGAATCTCAGAGATTAGAGAGGCAAAAGCAAAGCTAGAGCAAAAAACTCACAGATGTTTAGACTCCAGGCTACTGATACGTTTGGGTGGTAAACATTACCACTCCTTGCTCTAGAAGAGCAAGGAAAAAAAAGAGAATTATCAGAGTCTAGGAAAAATTATGGTAGGAGGAGCTTTTTAGCTGGAATTTTCATCATAGAAAGTTCAGCTACTGTCAGAAACTTGAAAAGAGTAGAAAAGAAATACTTTGTCCCCTTTCTCATGGTCTGTAATATACTGGCTGTGCCTCATGTTGGCCAAACTTTACTGAAAACAGTGGGCCAAAGGAATTCATCTGTTGCAATTCAAAGAGTTGAGATAGCAGAGAAAACTAATCATTCATTTTAATAGTCACCATTTTTCCTACTTATACCTGAAGAGCTTTGGGGTTTTTTTGTTTGTTTGTTTACTTGTTTTGTTTTTTTACTGTATTTTTTACCATATAATTTTATGAAAGCATAATTGACATATAAAATTTGGATATACATGTGGCATATATATACACATACATCTACACACACATGCATATATAAAAGAGAGTTAGAGAAATAATTAAACTAATGAACATCTTATCTCACATATATTTTTTTTGTGATAACCTTTAAGGTCTACTCTCAGTAATGGTCAAGTTCCAATGCAACAACTTTAAGAAGTGAAGACGTTAGGAGAAATTTGGGCTATGAAGTATACACTCTTATGGATGAGGTTAATCTATGATAAAAGGTCTGGAAAGAGCTGGTAGACTTCTTTCATCCACTATTTTTTTTGCCCTGTGAAGTAATAACATTCAAGGTACTTTCTCAGATGTAGACATCAGGGCCTCACCAGACATCATACCTTATGGTATCTTATCCCGGTCATCCCAGCTTACTGAAGTATAAGAAAAAAAATTTCTGTTGTTTATAAATCATCTTTTCACTATCAGATATTTTGTTACAGCAGAACAGACCAACACACCTTTTTTTTGTGGTGCCAACTCAAATTCTCTCCATTCAATTAATTCTTTCCTGTTTCTAGACAGACTTGCAAATTTTCTATCTGAAATAATACCACATTTTGTCATGTGTGAGGTGTACTCTTTTGCCCAAATTTATGAAGAAAAAATAAGGATGTGCATGGCAGTACTAATTCTGTACCTGTATAAATGTTTTTTAGTTCTTTTACTTCTGCTTATATGTTAAAAGTGCGGCTCTAGAAAGCCATGATGATATCCATATGCAAAACAATACTCTGGAATATGGTGATCAGTTCTGTTGAACTTACAATGAATGGATTTTCTGCCAACAATGAGCAACATATGGACTTAATGAGGAAAGAGTAGACTTTATGGATGCAGTCAGCTGGTAATGATTTAACATTTACACACAGAATGAAGAAAGCATCCTCACTCAGGTTTGTGATCTGATCCCAAGATCATGGAATGCTGTCAAGAAGGAAATGTTTGTAAAATCATGTGAAAAATGTAGCATCAGGAATTCTGTGGATGGAACTAAGGATGAAGAAATTACTGGGAAGAGACAAGTGACTCCTCAGAAGACATTGGCAATGTAGAAATTGAAGAAGATGATACAGTGATAAGGAGCTCTTGGCCTTCTCTTATGGGTAAATATCATAAATTTGTCACTAGTATAGAAAATTTCTTTCACCTTGTACCTGTTCTTGAGTTTCATAATTATTTGTTACAGACAATCTTTTGTACTATAATATGTTAAAAAAATTAATTCCAAAATTTCTTTAGAATACAAAAAACAAGTACCTAAAGATAAACTAATACAAATTTGAGTTAAAAAATTAAACAGCGAGTTTTTCCTGAATGAATGTTTGGCCAAAGAAGTAGGTGCACAGTGTATACCCACGCACATTACACACAGCAAAACATGGTATATAGAAGTTGCTGAGTCTTTGAGTCTCTCATTAGAATTCACAATCTTCTACAAGATGAGCATTTTTAAGCTTTGAAGTCAAACTGCCTAAGTTCAGATCCTGATTCTGCTACTTAGAGTATTTACTTTCTTTGTTTCAAAAATACAGTTAATGCAGATCCCTTAGCTTTTGTGTGTTGGTGGGAGGATTATTGAGAAACGTGTTTATTTTTTAAACATATTCTCAAAGCTACTAAAGTTCCTGGGACATCAGGATGTGTTTCATCTCAAAATATGTGAACAACCTTCCTTATTATTTAAATCAAACTGGTTTGATTAATAAGAAAACATGCTTTTGTATGTAGTTGGAAATCCAGAGATGTGCAGAGAGGAACTAGATGAAAGGGGGTGAAGAAAAGATTGGATGAACCAATGACTCAGCAAAATCCAAAGGAAGAAGAGGCATTGGCATTTTCTATGTCTTCCTCTTTAAAAGGTGGAATTTTTTTCCAAAATCGCACAACATACCTCTCACATCTCATTATCCAGAATTAGTTCACATGTTTATTACTAAATTCCTGGGTTCAAAGGAGATGTTAGCTTTTCTGACGTTGAATAGGATTTGTGGTAGAAAAACCGAGTTGAAGAGGAAGAAAATGTCAGGAATACCTTGATAAACTGAGAAGGAAGAAGGGAGAGTGACTGCAGTGTAGACAACAGATACGCTTTGTTATATAGTAAATGCACTTTAGGTCATGGTGCTTATAATTAAGTCCTACATATGGTAAGAATTCATGAAGTATTAATACTGATGTTACTGATGTTGAAGTGGTTTAAATAATATACAGTTTTGATTAGCTCCAGAATGTTCAATTATTCATTCTGTGGAATGTTTAACATTATTCTGAACAAACATTGATTTTATAGCTTAATTGTGTTAAATTCCTTACAAATAGGCACAGATATTTATTTATTTATTTTGTGACAACATCTCACACTGTCACTCCAGGTAGAGTGCAGTGGTGCCATTGTAGATTACTGCAACCTGTAACCTCCAACTCCTAGGCTCAAGAGATCCTTCTGCCTCAGCTTCCTGTGTAGCTGGGACTACAGGTGTGTGCCACCATGCATGGCTAATTTCTCTATTTTTAGTAAAGATGGGGTGAGGGGGAACTCTTACTCTTGCTTAAGCTGCTCTTAAACTCCTGAGCTCAAGCAATTCTCCCACATCAGCTTCCCAGAGTGCTAGGATTACAAACATGAGACACCATGGCTGGTCATTAATAAGTACAAGTTTTTAGCAAGCTTATTTATTACAAGTTGACTATTAATGCCTTAAATATATTGTTTAACATTTAGTCATATGAAATACATAATACTAAAGACACAAATTTTTTGTTCACAACAGTGTTCTTTATTTCATCTCAAGTCACTCTGGTTTCTTTGTGTCACCCTATCTCTAACTTACCACAACACGTTAAGTTGGTGACTTGATTTTACACCTATTTCAAAGTTGAGTGGAGTAAAGTTTTTACATTCTTAGCTCCCAAAATGATCATTCTGTCTCCTCCTTTTATTTCTCTTGGTGAGAAATAATCACTCAATGGGAATGGTAAAATCTGCTCCATTTATATTCCAGTAACTTCACTATTGTAAAATGGAAAAGGTGACGCTTTGTGTCTTCCTTTAATCTCTGCCATCTAGAGTACTACTTTACCATCTAGAATATTTCTAGTACAAATTATTTGGAAAAATCTTAGATGACAAGTATTGGGTCACTTGCTATGAAAAATATAAATGTGGTAGGATTTATACTCCTGGGCCTTAGGTAGATTACACTATCATTATAGAAGCATCATGGAAAGGACTATAAATAATTTAAAAAGCATTCACAGTAGCACATACTTTTGTAATAAATTTTATCATATTAAATGTATTCCCTTTAAAAGTTTAGAAAATTATTCTGATTTCCATAAATTGAAAGACTTGAGAATCAACATAATGTTGGAATGAACTAACATAAAATCTAGAATAAAATCATAATAAAATTTTAGAATTTTCATATTTGGTTATATGATACAAATAAAGAGTCAACTAAGCTAATTTCAAAAAAGGTATTAGGTTGGACAACCTGATATTAAATGTATAAAACATTAAAATTATTTAAGAAATGAATCTCTAGGTGTTCAGTTTAAATGCTTAACAATTACCTCTGGAAATTAAGAATAACTGAAAATAATGCAAAATTAAAAATCAAACTTAAGTATAGACATTGCTCTGAAATCTCAAAATCCAGTAAAATCATCAATTATCTTTATTTGGTAAAGAAAAGATAATAACAGTAAAATGCATATCAGCACCAACTGTGATGTAAAATTTAAAGCTCTAAAACCCCATTAAAATCTGCCTGGTATTGAAGCAGCTTCCAAAACACACTACTGGGACTTGATCAAACTAAAAAGCTTCTGCACAGCCAAGAACATAGTAAGTAAAGCCAGTAAACAGCCCTCAGAATGGGAGAAGATATTTGCAGTTTATGTCTTTGATAAAGGTTTAATAACTAGAACCCACAGAGAACTCAAACACATTAGCAAGAAAAGAACAAGGGATCCCATCGCAGGCTGGACAAGGGACTTGAAGAGAAACTTCTCTGAAGAAGATAGGCATGCAGCCTTCAGACATATGAAAAAATGCTCATCATCTTTAATCATCAGAGAAATGCAAATCAAAACTACTTTGAGATGTCACCTAACTCCAGTGAGACTAGCCTATATCACAAAATCCCAAGACCAGAGATGTTGGTGTGGATGTGGAGAAAAGGGAACACTTTTGCACTGCTGGTGGGAATGCAAATTAATACATTCCTTTTGGAAAGATATATGGAGAACACTTAG